>JANVCQ010000230.1:15366823-15387438 GCA_025531925.1 Erythroxylum plowmanianum
CAAATCATATGAGCTCAATATAAGGAACTAATTTAAGCACAAAAGTTACAATTAGGAGTCAAAAAGTGCATTAACAACCATGAAAGTGTAGCCAATTAATAAGATAAACTTGGGCTCAATCACGTGCACATTGACAAGAGCCTTCTTCCAGCTGCCTGCTTGTGGCATATGGGCTCTAAAAATGGACTCATTCTGTTTATGACGTAAACTTCAGTTTCTCCATTCTGTTTCCATGGAACCCTTGAGCCATTTATTTGTGCATAGCATCTTTAAGTTGTCAAGTATGATGTATTTGAGTGTTCTGTTAATTGTTAAAGCCTATGATATGAGTTATACGTTAACTTGCTTAATTATGATTTTTTGAACTAAATTGAGTATGTTTGAATGGTTAGATACACATATATATATATAAATGCTTGAATTTGTGGCAATGTACTGATGGCTATAAATATATTAGCCACTGAGCTATATAGCTCAACCTATCATTTTTCCAATCCTCAAGTGTAGAACAAGATGACAGTTGATCCTTGCAAGGCATCAAAAACTTCAAGATTATTAGAGACTTTTGTACTAAGTTAGTGACTATTTTGGATAGTTTTATAGGCATATCAACATTAAGCATCCTTTTGTATTTTGTTTTAAACTTTGATATGCATGATGATATGTAAGTGAAGCTTATCCTATCTCTCATGGATTTGTAGTGAAATGAAGAATGGGAATTTCTTTTGAGTATGTCTAGATTTATCTGGTGGTTAAGTTTGGATGGTTAGAATTGAACGTCTTTTTGTTTAGAATATTGGTATTGGTTTTTGAATGTGTTTAAAATTTCATCTTTGGTGTTAGGTTCCCAAGTTTTAGGATTGAAGGTTTCATCGCGGCAAAGTCAGATGTTGCCACAACGAACCTATCCAAAAGGATGTTTTATGTTGAATTTTGTGACTTTGCCACAGCAAGGTCCAACTTTCGCTGCAGCAAAATTGTCCCAAGGATGCTTACCTTCAACCCAGGGACTTTGCCGCGGTGAAGCCAGAAGTTCACTGTGATAAACTTTTCCCAAAGGGTCTATGGAGAAAACTCTATGAGTTCGCCACAGCGAACCTATATTTCGCTGCAACGAACTCTCCTTTGCTACCACACTGGGATTTCTTATAAATCCAATGCTATCCACTTTGCCTTCGTATCATCCTCACCCGACTACCATGAAATGAACCTCAGGATTAGTTTTGGGATTAGGACTTGAGCCTAACATGTTTGGTATTAGAGCGATAGTTGGACTCCAAAAATGGGGTCCAACAATCGAAACTTTTCCTATTTATAGGATTAATGAGATGGGATATTATTAATTCAGATAGATTAGCATATGTTATACTCCATGATCAGATCAAGCAATAGATCTCATAAGTTGTAGATATGAGTTGTTTTGAGTTAACATATGGATGCTTACTAAAGGTAGTAAATATATTAGATTGGCCTAGTATGAGACAATTATATGGATATTCTATTCCAGCGTCAATGATAGTCTCATCATAGTATTAGTGTAGGTATCCTTTGACTTGAGGTGCTTAAGGATATCTCAGATACTGATCTTATGCTTTGACTCTATTCATCGATGCCTTTTAAGGGTTACTCAGATGGTGATAATTGGGTACAATTTGAGTTATTTAGAGGTAACTGAGTAGCCAATAAAGGATTCACCACTCTTGATAAAAGGAGATGATGCCCACAACCTCTTGTTAGTGGGTCATTACTTGGGAGTCTCTGGCCAAAGCATATATGTGTCATCAAGAGAGTCTTCAATGATACATAGAGTAATGAGATCCTCAGGACAAGATATAATATCCCTTGGACTAGACATGATGTAGTCAGTCTAGTGGGAGTTGAAACTTTGACGATACTCTGAACCAAGTGGGGTATAGATGGTGAAAGGATGAAGTGCATGGCAACATTGCGTATGGAAGGGTCGTAATCAAACCATTGAAATTTTGGTCAATTGGGGGTCATGACGTGTTGCTAGATATCGATCTTGATTTACTAGAATTAGAAGTTAATTCAAGTGGTCAAAATAATTGGGAATCTAATGGGTCACACACATAGGAGATTCGAAGGATGAGTAAAATGATCTTGAATGGTGATTCAAGATATGAGAGAGTATTTTGGGATTGTATCATGATGTGATCATGGTAGAAAACGTTGCATAGAGTGGATTATAATAAAGTGTTGTTGGCTACCAATTTGGCGATGAGCTTCCCAAAACTTCTATTAATGCATGTTATTCATGGTCATTAACTTCCTATAACTTCCATTAATGCATGCTATTTATGACCATTAACTTCCCATAACTCTCCATTAGTGAGGAGGGATATGGAAGGCCAAATAGTGCAAAAAGTAGAGATGATTTTCGTGTATCTTATGTAAGACACAAGGGAAAAGAAAGGTTATTTCTTACACACACATTCTTTTTCTCTCTAACTCTCACAAGAGTTCTTGTTTTTGCTAGCACAAAGAAAGAACTCCAACCATCTCTTGGTGAGGTTTCATCCTTCTATCCTTGTGTGGACTTTCATCAGAGACAGTCTACATTGATCTTTGTGGTTTACAACAACCCAATACGGAAAAGATTAGAGGATGAAGGAGATCGTTAGAAAGGTATGTAAGCATCTTTTATTTCATGTTTTTGTTTGCTATATATATATGCATGAGTAGATCTGGTTTTTGAAGTTTTGTTTTATTTTTTGATGCATATATTTGATATATATTATGTATGAGATGCATGATCAGAACCTTACAGTGATATCAGAGCCATCTTGTGCCCTTGTTAGGTGTAGAGCACATGACATGTGAAAACTGCTTTCTTGGTTGTCGCAGTTTATGTCCTGTAATGTTTTGCTCAGAATTAATTATAGAAAAATGGTTCTCATGATTTATAAAAACATGCATGAAATCTATCTTTTTGCTGGGTGTATGATGTTTCTTAGCTAAGTTAGTGAGGTTACATATGATTTTTTTGGAATTTGATTATGGAAAAATTATGTGAACATATTTGGGATGTGTTTATGCCTCTTTAATTTTTATAGAATTATAAAAAATGTTTTAATAATTTTATCAAACAATTTTCAGATCTGGACAGTTTTCTAGAAATTGTAGGATTTGTTTTGTTTGATGTTTTTGTATGTTTATATTTTGATTCAAAACCCTCTTTAAAATATTTTTATATGATAAAAATGTGTTAATTTGATGTTCGATGCATGCCTAACTGATGTTACTCGAAATTTGATTTCCAAAAAATTTTAGCAGTCATATTTGTCATTTTTGGTGTCTTATTGATGTCTCGGTGATCATAATAATTTTTGGGTGGTTTCTAAATTATTTTGATCATCATAAAATGACCTAGAGATGCTGGGAATGATGATTTGATGTTCTAGAAATTTTGGGAAGTTATAGAAATTAATTTTGAGTTAATTTTAGTAGAGTAATAGATTTTATAGTAAGACTAGAAAAATTAGCATGTGTGACAAAATTAAAATTGTTTAATTTTGGACATAAAATGATAATTTTAAGGTAAATTAATTTCTTGAATTAGGCATTCATGTTAATTAGATTAATATTAATTCCAAATGAAATAACATACAATAGTAAGTTTATCCAAATTAGTAAAAGGAAGATAGTAAATCTAAGTGTTGGAGTGGGCTCAGATCCAAGTGTTGGATTAGGACTTTTAGTTTAGGATACATAAGATGTCATAACCAAAATGAAGTGTTTACATAAATGCATTAGAGAATGCATGGTTAGGAGAATATATGGGCTTGCATGATAGATGGTTATGGGCTTAGGCCCAATTTGATTAGGCAGTCCATGTAATGCCATATAGTTATAGTAATTATATCTATATCTATATATATATATATGTATCAATATATGAGACCTTAGTTAAACCGCTTACTTAGAATATTAAAACTAACGCCTTCCTTTAATATGATGAGAACTATAGTTCTTTTAAAGCTACGATTGCTGGGTAAACCCAAGCCCATTATATGTTAAGTCAAGAAGACTTCACTTCTATTAATTTTCAGGACAATCAAATAATAATAATCTTAGAAGTGTGTGAATTATTTTGATAAGTTTATTAAGTGCGCAGAAAAATATAAGTGACACAAACCATCAACTTAATATGATACATGGTCAAACCCAAAAGATATTTAAAACTCAAGACGGACAACTTAAGAAGGTCAGCATAACAAGATATAGAAGGTCAACATAAGAAGATATAGGGTCAACATAAGAAGATATACAAGGTCAACAAAAGAAGATACACGGTCAATAGAAGAAGATATAAGCGCGAAACCAGAAGAAACATGACACCAGAAAAAGCGCAACACCAGAAGAAATATAGTACTAGACGATACAAGTGGAAACTATTCTAGAACGTTAGTCAGTTAATTAGTTGGAGTTAGTTACAGGACTCAACTAATAACTATTTCTTGAAGATTCAAGAAACAGTTTCTCAAGAAGATAGTTGAAGACTTAGGCTACAAATACTAGTTATAGTCGTAAACTAAACAACATTTTTTTTACAACAGAGAAAATCGAATTGTACAATACTTAGAGAAAATCTATTTTCAAGTGTGAAAGAAAGAGAGTGAATACACTAGTAACATGATTCTCAAACAATATCTTTCCAAGAGAAAGAAAAGCTAGAGCCTAAAGAGGCTAACAAAGCTGATAAAGAATACTTTGTGAGAGAGACCTGAAGAGGCTCTACAAGTGTAGAAAGAATACTTGTAAAGTTGAAGAGTAAAGTGAAATCTCAGACAAACTCTGAGGATTGGACGAAACCCAAGGTTAAGGGTGACCCAGTATAAAATCATGGTGATTGCATTACTCATCGACTTAAGTAAATTGTTCTCGTGATCATTTGGATTTGTAAATAAATTCAAGAAATTTTTAAAGATTAATATCTTTGAAGATTTTACACAATTCAACCTCACTTCTTGTGTAATTTACATATTATACATGATTTCTGTATTAACAAGTGATTTACTTCAGTTGGTATCAAAGCAAGGTTTCCAAGAAACATTGTCATAAAGTGAGGACAAAGATCCATGGTTGAATCATACGTTTTTATAGTTAAAAACGCCTCGGTCACAAGACCTCATGCATTCAATGGTGAAGATTATCATTATTAGAAGGACAGGACGCGGCTCGTTATAGAATCCACACATATTGATCTTTAGGATATCATTGAAAATGGTCCATTTACACCAATAGACAATGAAGGCAATAACATCTCTCATGACAAATGGTCAGCTGATCAGAAAGCTCGATTTCAGTTAAACTCAAAAGCCAAGTTCTTTTTAAGTTGTGCTTATGATAAGGCTCATGGATGCGAATCTACAAAAGAAATGTGGGACATATTAGCCATTGCATATGAAGGCACAAATCAGGTAAAAGAGTCTAAGATTAGTATTTTTTTTCATCAGTATGAGCTATTCAAGATGAAAGATGTTGAGACTATTGATTAGATGTTTAGACGATTCCAAACAATTGTTAACAGACTTAAAGCTCTTGGGAGAATCTACGATAGTCAAGATCATGTCAGAAAGATTCTCAGGAGTCTTCCAAAAAGATGGAGACCCAAAGTAACAACAATACAAAAGGCCAAGGATTTAAGTAAGCTGAAGCTAGATGAATTGCTTGGTTCACTAAAAATACATGAAGTAGAGCTTGACGCAGAAGATAAACCTAGAAGAGATAAATCTATCGCATTAAAGGCTGGTCAGAAGAATCAGAAGATACAGAAAAATAGAAGCACATCTTCAAAAGCATTAAAGATTGAAGAAATCAAGAATGAGGACGTTAGTGAATATGATCAAGATTCAAGTGAAGATGATGATGAATTATCCTTCATTTTTAGAAAGATTTGGAGGATGGGGAAAAGAAATAAAAGGGAAATAAAGACTTTTCTTTTAAGAAGAATAGAAAAGATGATTCAAAGAACGAGAAAAGTTCTATCATCTACTATGAGTGTAATAAACTAGGACATTACAAGTCTAAATGCCCATTGCTCAAAAGAAAATAGAAGAAAAGTAAAGAAAACAAAAAGAGCATGATGGCAACTTGGGATGACTTGGATTCATCTGAATATGAATCCGGCTCATAAACGTCAGAACAAGCAAAGATATGCTTAGTAGCTGAAAGGGAATGTGATGATGAGGTAATTTCTAACTTTGGTGACCTTTAGGAGGCGTATTTAGAATTGTTAGAAGATTCACATGCTATCTTAAAACAATATAGGATATTAAAAAAGAAATTTGCTGAAAATTTGAAGAATACAAAATTTATAAAAAAAGAAAACGTTGGCCTTAAGAAACAAGTAGACAATATGAAAAAGAAAGTAACTATAGATAGATCTGTGGAAATTAATCAACTAAAACAAAGAATTAACAGTCTCTCAGTATATTTATCAACATTTACTGTAAGTACAAAAAGGATGAATGATATGAATTGAAGACATAAACATCCAAATGATAAGAGTGGTTTAGGTTTTAATAATAGTAATGTTCATCATAATAAGAGTTTTGTTCCTAACAGAAAGAAAAGGAAACAATATTATTATTACTCGATGAATAACTGTAAGGCTAACCCCAAAGGACCCAAGAAAATATGGGTACCTAAGAAAGATATAATATATACTACAGATCTCCTTTCTTGAAAAATGCAACCAACATCAATGATACTTGGACAGTGGTTGCTCGCGACATAGGACAGGAAGAAGGTCTATATTCCTAGACCTCTAAAATAAACAAGAAGGATTAGTAACTTTTGGAGACAACCAGTAGTGAAAAATAGTTGGAATCAGCAAAATTGGTAAAAATTCTTCCTCGTCTATTGATAATGTTCTACTAGTTTAAGGTTTAAAGTATAATCTAATTAGTGCAAGTCAATTATATGATTCTCGTTTTGAAGTATCCTTTAATCAAAATTCTTGTGTAGCCAAAAATAAGGACAGTTCCATAATCTTTTCTGCCAAGAGACGAAATAATCTCTATAAAATTAACTTAGATGATTTGAAAAGTCAAAATGTTTCATATTTTATATCAACAGATGAGGAAAAACTGATTTGGCATAAAAAGTTAGGTCATATTAGTTTTAAACATATTTCCAAGTTGGTTAGACATGATTTGGTAAGAGGATTACTTAAGATAAGTTTTAACAAAGATTTCTTTTATGAGAGTTGTCAAAAAGGAAAACAAGTTAAAACATCTTTTTCCTCTAAAAATGTTACAACTTTGTCTAGACCTCTAGAGTTGTTACATACAAATTTGTTTGGTCCAACCAGATCACTAAGTCTAGGAGAAAAGAAGTATAGTCTCTTAATTGTTGATGACTTCACTAGATTTTGTTGAATATTGTTTTTATCAAATAAAGATGAATCTCTTAAATGCTTTAAATTTTTATCCAAAAATTTACAAAATGGAAAATGAATTTCTATTGCTAGAATTGGGAGTGAACATAGTGGAGAATTTGAAAATGAAAAATTCAGAATGTTTTATGAAGAGAATGCAATTTTCCATAATTTCTCTGCTCCTAGAACTCCTCAACAAAATGGAGTTGTAGAAAGAAAGAATAGGACGATTCAGGAAATGGCAAGGACTATGCTATGTGAAATGAATCTTCCTAAGTATTTCTAGGCAAAAGGAGTTTTATTTAAAATTGCAACTTGTTATATTCAAAATAGAGTATTTTTGCTACCTATTTTAAATAAAAGTCCATATGTATTATGGAAAGAAAGAAACCCAAATATATCTTACTTCCATCCTTTTGGTTGCAAATGCACTATATTGAATACAAAAGAAAAGTTGGATAAATTTGATCTTAAGATTAATTTAGGAATTTTTCTAAGATATTCGATTACTTCTAAAGTTTATAGAGTTTATATTCTTGTTTTTAAATATGTTAAAGAGTCTATACATGTTAAATTTGATGATTATTCTCATCTAGATAGAAGAGACGATTCTGATGATGAAACTCTATCTGCTCCTTTATTTAATAACCTAGACATGTCACCACTTGATGATCCACCTAATAAGGTAGAAGGTATTTATGAAAACTTTAGTCTTAGAAAAGACTGGAAGTACAAATCTTCTCACCCAGGAAGCCTGATTATAAGAGAAACATCAGAAGGAGTGAGAACTAGGTCTAAATTTATAAGAGAGGCAAATGTAGCTTTTGTTTCTGAATTAGAACCTAAGAAAATTAATGAAGCTCTTCAAGATGCAGCTTGGATTTTAGCCATGCAAGAGGAGTTAGATCAATTTTCAAGGAACAAAGTTTGGTCTTTAGTTCCTAGACCATCTAATAAGTCTATCATAGGAACCAGATGGGAATTAAAAAATAAACTAGATGAATCAGGAAGAGTAAACCATAACATAACTAGATTAGTAGCTAAAGGCTATAATTAATAAGAAGAAATAGACTATAATGAAACTTAGGCTCCTGTAGCTAGACAAGAAGCTATTAGGATTTTGCTTGCATATGTTGTTTTTCATTATATAAAACTATTTCAAATGGATGAGAAAAGTTCTTTTTTGAATGGTTTTATAGATGAAGAATTTTATGTAAAGCAATCCCCTGGTTTTGAAGATATTGATAAACCAGACTATGTCTACAGACTTCATAAAGCTTTGTATAGATTAAAACAAGCACCTCGTGCTTGGTATGATCATTTGAGTTTGTTTTTGATTAGAAATGACTTTATTAGAGGTCAAGTAGATAAGACTTTGTTTAGAAAACATATTACAAATGATTTTATAGTTGTACAAAGATATGTAGATGATATTATTTTGGGTGCAACTTCTAAGAAGTTGTGTTCTAGTTTTGAAAATGTTATGAAAAGTTAATTTTAAATGAGTATGATGGGTGAATTGAAATTCTTTCTCGATTTACAAATTAAGCAAACCGAAGAAAAGATTTTTATTCATCAACAAAAATATATCAAAGAAATTTTAGTCAAATATAAAATAGAGAAAGTCAAACCAATGTCAACTCCTATGCATCCTTCAATCCTCTTATCTAAAGATGAAGCTGATAAGAAGATTGATCAAATCCTTTTCAAAGGAATTATTAGTTCTTTATTTTACATAACTGCAGGTAGACCTGATATACTGTTTAGTGTTTGTTTGTGTGTAAAATTTCAAGTAGATCTTAGAGAATCTCATTATATTGCTGTCAAAAGAATATTGAGATAATTGGTAGGTCGTACTAATCTTTGCTTAATGTATGAGAAAGGTAAAGATTTCAAGTTAATTGGCTATGTGGTGCTGATTATGTTGGAGATAGGATTGATAGAAAGAGTACAAGTGGAGGTTGTCACTTTCTTAGTCATAATCTAATTTCTTGATCAAGGAAGAGGCAAAGTTCAATTGTCCTATCTACTGCAGAAGCTGAATACATGTCAGCTGCAAGTTGTTGTTTACAGACATTATGGATTAAGTATCAGATAGAGGATTATTCTATCCAAGAAGGTCAAGTTCCAATCTTCTGTGACAATACAAGTGCTATTAATCTATCATAGAAACCAATACAACACTCGAGGACAACACTCGAGGGCAAAGCATATTGAAATTAGACATCATTTTATATGAGACTATGTATAGAGAGGAATCATCAGTATACAATTTACTAAGACGAATCAACAATAGGCAGATATCTTCACTAAACCCTTAAGTGAAGATAGATTCAATCAAATAACATGAAACTTGAATATGGTAATGTTAAATGATCTTTCACCTAAACACGTCATGACCTAGATGATTCGTACAAGAAAAAGATGAAAAGTTGTAAGTTTTCAAGTAAATAGTAACGGTAAGTTACAAATGGTAACTTTTCAGGAGTATGTATAAGAAGGAAATATCATCAAGATTCTAAAATACTTTATACTCTAGAATTTTCTTAAAAAACTTTGAAACCTACTTGTTTAGTGCTCTCAACAATTATGATTCAATACTCAATTCTAAACTTTAAGTTCTTCTCATTTCATATCCTTATCTTTAGATACTAACCTCACTATGTTAAGCGAAACACATTTGTATGTTTAGTGTTTATTTGTTACAGATCAAAAATGGAGAAATCTCTTATCTATGGGAGACACATTGATTTCACTTCCTTGAAGAAAAATTAGATGGACATCGAACTAGAAATTGAAGCAAATGGCTAGAAAAATTTCTTCATCATTTGTGAAACGATTTATTTGAATAAGATATATGAGTTTTGGAAGAATGCAAAAGTGGTGGACAACACCTTAATATCAATTTGTTGGTTATATTTACACAAGATTCTATCAAGAAGGCTATTGGGTGTCCAAGTATTGGAGCAAAGCTATTTAACAATACAAAATGGATAGCTCAAGGTCATGTAGATAAAGCTCACATCAATCGACAACTATTTCGATGTAGTGATCCAAGAGTCAAGAAGGCTTCAACCCTTGTTCTGAAGGCTAGGGTTCTTCATTCACTGTTTATCCACTGTATTCTATCAAGAGTAGGCTCAAAGGATATGGTGACAATGAATGATGAACATTGTTTGTTTCATCTACTTACTCACCAACCCATTAATCTTTCGTTCTTGATTTTGAAGAACATGATAAACTCTAAGGGAGATTATTATAGCTCTTTACCTTACAATATGCTGTTGACAAGATTCTTTAGAAAATTTGGAATCCTACTTGATAGAGGTAACAAGGTAAAGATGGATGTGAAGAGTGTTATTAATGCCTCTATTATTCTCAGAATGGGAATAAATTTTGAAACTGAAGAAGATATAGGTTTTACACTGAAAGCAAAGTCTGAGGGGGAGCTTATAGTAAGATGAAGCAGGAGTGAACATGTTACATCTGAAAGATAAACAAAACCTCGATCAAAAGGAAGAACATCCACAAAAGTAAAGGCTGAACAATCATCTGATGTGTCAATACAAGCTAAGATGATTCTACAAAGGGAGGAAAGTAGGGTTCGACAATCAACCCAACAAGTGTCTTTGAAAAGGAAGACTGAGACGCTCTAATCAGAAAACCCCAAACAGTCAAGAAGATCATGAAGATTGTTTACCTTATGACAACAAGAACAGAAGAAGTAGAAAGTTCTAATTCTTGGTGGAGATTATGAGAAGCAAGGGTAACGACAGCAGCCTACCAGATCAATTATCTCTATCTTGCAAAGTCTATCAACAAAATCAACTAAAGCGACAGAGATAAAAAGGAAGTTAGTATTTGAGAAGAAGAAGCCTCAATAATAACTTTCTTCTAAACCAACAGAAGAACAAAAGAAGATGAAGTTTAATCAGAAAAAGGTTTCTTCATCTGATGTTCAACAGAAGGCATAGACAGTTGAGCACCAGCTAGTATCTTACAATCCTTCTCAACCAATCAAGAAAAAGGATTTGAAAATGAAGATTATAGAAGAATTAGTACCTAATTGAAACAGAAGTTCAATTATTATCAAAGAACCTTTTAAGAAGACAATCAAGGTACAAGTCGATCCTATACTAATAAATGATCAGACAATATATCTTCTTAGTCATGAAGAATGAAGAGGTATTTTATGAAATGAAAAGTCAGAACCATATCCAATAAAGATGTCAAAGGATCGTTATACTATCTATCTGATTACAAGCGGAACAACAGTAAAGATTGTACCAGATGTACAACCAAAATGTTTAACCCCCGTAATAAATGAAGAAAAAGGGAAGAAGAAGATGTTTTTTGAAGCGCATGAAGATGATCTTAGAGAAGAATAGATTCAAGTGGCTGTGAAGAACATAGACAATGCATGTAATGCAACTCAACTTGTAGGTGTCTATGTATCACATCACATATCAAGGGCATTAGGGAGTCAATTTGGAGTTTCTACCAAAGATGAAAGTTTCAAGGTAGTTGGCATTGTGACAGAAGGAAGGTACAAAAGTATCGTTATTGAAGGTATCAATTTCAACTTGGAGACCTTTGTGCATTTAATCATGCATTTTAGACCCATAGGTTTCATACCTTAGCCAAAATTGTGTTACACCTTCTTGGCCAACCAATTTTCAAACTACCCAGACCTGATGATCTTGATCTCCCAGAAGGAAAACAAACCTTCAAATTACCTTTAATCAAAATCATAGAGTTAGACATTTCACCTAAAAAACCATCTGTTGTTCAACACTTTCATCCACTTAATGAAATATAACAAAATCCTACTATTAATTCGGAGTTATTGAAGCTTTTCATCAATCAGAATGAAGCTAGTCACAAACAAAAGGAAGTTTAGAAAGATTTAGCGAAGAATATTGAGGAAATTCATATTAAGGTTTACGAATTGGGTCATTCAGTGGGTGAGCTTCATAAGGAAATAGCACTTCTACATGTTTTTATTGAATAAGACCTCAAAACGATCCACACTAATATTCAACATATGTATTCTAAAATTCTGAAGCATTTAAGATGAGTTATCTTTTTTATTAATAGCAAATACGGAGAGAAGAGGAGAAAAGTGAAAAATGAAAATATTAGAAAGCATTGTATATCTTATGCATTTCTTGTGTTTTTGTTTTGATTATTGTTCGTCTGAACATTATTTGTTTATTCTTCTGAATATTATTTTATCTTCTAATATTATGATTATTTGTTATCATCAAAAAGGGGGAGATTGTTAAGTCAAGAAGACTTCACTTATATTAATTTTGATGACAATCAAATAATAATAATCTTAGAAGTGTGTGAATTGTTTTGATGAGTTTGTTAAGTGTGCAGAAAAATATAAGTGGCTTAAATCATCAACTTAAGATGATACATGGTCAAACCTAAAAGATATTTAAAACTCAAGACGAACGACTTAAAAAGGTCAACATAAGAAGATATAGAAGGTCAACATAAGAAGATATACAAGGTCAACATAAGAAGATATAGAAGGTCAACATAAGAAGATACAAGGTCAACATAAGAAGATAAACAAGGTTAACATAAGAAGATACACGATCAACATAAGAAGATATTAGCACGACACTAGAAGATGCGTGACACCAGAAGAAGTATGACACCAAAAAAAGTGTGACACCAGAAGAAGTATAGTACTAGATGATGCAAGTGGAAACTATTCTAGAACGTTAGTCAGTTAGTTAGTTGGAGTTAGTTACAGGACTCAACTAATATGGGTTTCTAGAATATTCAAGAAGCAGTTTCTCAAGAAGACAGTTGAAGACTTAGGCTATAAATACTAATTATAGTCGTAAACTAAACAACATTTTTTTACAAGAGAGAAAATCTAATTGTACAATACTTAGAGAAACAATATATTCAAGTGTGAAAGAAAGAGAGCAAATACACCTGTAACATGAAACTCAAACAATATCTCTCCAATGGAATGAAAGGCTAGAGCCTGGAGAGGCTAAGAAAGTAGATAAAGGATACTTTGTGAGACAGACTTGAAGAGGCTCTGTAAGTGTAGAAAGAATACTTGTAAAGTTGAAGAGTATAGTGAAATCTCAGACAAAGTCTGAGGATTGGACTTAGCCCAAGGTTAAGGGTGAACCAGTATAAAATCGTAACGTCTATTCTCTAACCCTTATCTTTTAATTTTCTTGTTGTTAGAAGAGTAGATAATAATTTTTACAATTGCATTACTCATCGACTTAAGTGAATTGTTTTTGTGATCATTTGAATTTGTAAAGTGTTTGAAGATTTTACACAATTCAACCACCTTTCTTGTTTGTTTTACATATTATATGTGATTTCTATATTAACAAGTAATTTACTTCATTATATACGAATATTTTCGAACTATAGAAATAGGATTTTTGGATTAATGGGTCAATTTTAACCAAAAGTGTTAGTTTATTAAGCAAACCAAATATCAATATAGACAGAGGCGAAGTTGGGTAGTGTACATTAGATGCACATGTGTCAAGAGTTGATAGCCCAATGAGTATGCATACATCAATAGTTAATGGCACTATATTCGATAGTTGCATTCGAGATGCAATTGGTATGATTAATACCTATCGGTTGAACTAAGGTGGCTTGCTAGACAAACCCAAGGTCATTCTTAAGGATATTTGATATCGATCACTAGGAGAATTTCTCTACAAGTTCTCTTGGATTTATATTGAGGGTTATGAATTCATGAAAAATAGTGGGAGCCATAATGCGTGTTATTAAAGTCCTTATAGACATGCATTTAAGTATAATTTAATTTTTCTCTCTTTAATGAAAGGTTGCTATTACCCAAGTCAACATTATGAGTACTAGTTTGAATCTAAGATCATTGATGAAAGCTAACAATTTAACTATACTAAACTTCCATGATTGGCTCAGAAACATGAGAATAGTTCTCAAGTTCGAGAATCTTGGTCATGTTTTAGAAGAACCACTTCCTTATCCCCCTACTGCTAATGCCTTTAGTGATGATCGGAGGGCATATAGGAAGCATCTCATTGATAACGAGATGGCTAGTTGTATTATGCTAGCCACTATGTTACCAGAGGTGCAAAAGCGGCAAGAGGCTATAAATGCTTATACCATAGCCTATCATCTTAGGGAGCTCTTTAATAACCAAGCAAGGTACATTCCAAGATGGTTGAGGGACATCTCCAGTGCAGTGCACACTGAAGATGAATGACTACATAGAGCGGGTTTTCTTTTTGGATCATGAATTAAGTATTGACTTAATTTTCACGGGTTTAACTAATAGTTACTTACAATTTGTGCTTAACTATCGGATGAAAAATATATCCAACACAATTGCTGAGCTAGTCTACATGCTCAAGATACTTGAGCCATTTATCCGCAAGGACAAGGTTGTGATGCTGGTGGACTCTTCTAGTTCAAAAAAATAGCCAAAAAGATGAAAAAAGTCCACAGGGCCTAAGGGAGGTGTCAAGTAAGCAAAGAAGATTGCCTCAACGAGAACTTGTTTCCACTGTGGCAAAGATGGCCACTGGAAGAGAAATTGTAAGGCCTATCTGGGGTCCTTGAAGTAGAAAAAGGCATATGATGACTTTTAGACCTAATACATACTAATGTATGTAGTCCGATGTCTATACATGCCAAAGGTGGCTTTGTATACTTCATTATCTTTATTGATGATAATTCTTGATATGGTAATGTGTATCTTAAGAGATACAACTCTAAAGCCTTTAAAAGCTTCAAAAAATTTAGAAATGAAGTTGAGACACAACTTGGTTGAAGTATTAAATCATTTTGATCAGATCGAGGTGGTGAATACTTAAGCCAAGAGTTTTTGGATTATCTCAAGGATAATGGAATATTGTCCCAGTGGACTCCACCTTACACGCCACAATACAATTGGGTGGCTGAGAGGAGAAACTGAACCTTGTTAGACATGGTAAGGTCTGTGATGAGTTTAGCAGATTTACCAAAATCCTTTTGATGATATGCACTCAAAACTTCTGTTTATGTACTAAGCATAGTCCTATCCAAGACAGTTGACGTTGTTCCATATAAGTTAAGGACTAACAAGAAACCCTATCCTTCTCGTATGAAATTTTGTGTCCTGTTTATGTGACGCAGATTTGGTCAGATAAGCTTGAAGCTAAATCTGACAAGTGTCAACTTGTATAATATCCTAAAGAAACTATAGGATATTAGTTCTACCATATTTTAGAACAAAAGATGTTTGTTTCAAACCATGATGTTTTTTTAGGGAAAGATTTTCTTTTAAGAGAATTTAGTGGGAATAAAATTGAACTTATGGAAGTTCAAGATGCTCAAACAGATGCAGATCAACTACCTAAACTCAATACTATTGTTTATGAACATGGAACAATAGTTCACCCTTTTGACACACAAGAAGTTCATAGGTTAAGTAGGATATGTCATGTTCTCGAGAGATACAAATTCCTCATAAGTGAACTTAACGATGTGTTGTTCATAGAAGATGATGAGCCTACTACTTATAAAGAGGTTCTAAAGAGTTCAAAATTTGACAAATGGCTTCAAGCTACAAAAACTGAAATGGATTCCATGTATGAAAACCAATTATAGACTTTGGTTGAACCTTTTGAAGGGATAAAACCCATAGTATGCAAATAGGTTTTGAAGAAGAAAACTGATATGGAAGATAATGTAGTTACCCTTAAAACTAAGCTTGTAGCTAAAGGTTATTATCAAAGGCAAGTTGATAACTATGACAAAATATTTAGCCCAGTAACTATGCTTAAATCCATTAGGATACTCCTAGCCATTACCGCTCATTATGATTATGAGATACGAAAAACAAATATGAGGATGGCTTTCCTTAATGGAAACCTAACCGAGGATGTGTATATGACATAACCTATTGGTTTCGTATCTATAAATGGAGAAAATGTATGCAACATTTAGAAATCCATTATGGATTGAAGCAAATGTCCAGGAGTTGGAATATCTAATTTGATGAGATAATCAAAGAGTTTGGTTTCTCAAAAAATTTGGATGAGCCATATGTGTATAAGAAGATTAATGGAAGTGCAATTGTGTTCCTTATATTGTATGTAGATGACATATTGCTAATAGGAAACGATGTCCCTGTTTTGTAATTAGTCAAAATTTGATTAGCTAAGAACTTCTCTATGAAAGATCTTAGAGAAGCAACTTATATTTTATGGATAAGGATCTATAGAGATAGATCTAAGAGGTTGTTTGGTTTTTCTCAGGCTACATATATAGACAAGATGTTAAAGAGGTTTAGCATGGATCAGTCTAAGAGAGTTTATCTTCCTATGGTACATAGGATTACACTCTCTAATTCTATGTGTCTAAAGACACAAGATGAGAGGACTCGCATGAGCTAGATTGCTTATGCTTTGGCTATAGAATCAATCATGTACGTAATGTTATGTATTAGACTTGATGTGTTGTATGCTCTAAGTGTTATGAGTAGATATTAGTCATACCCTGGTGAGGGTCATTGCGTGGCTGGCAAGAATATCCTTAAGTACTTAAGAAGAACTAAGGATGTATTGTTGGTCTATAGAGAAGGTGATCTTATGATAAGTGGGTATATTGATGCCAGTTTCCAATCCAATAGAGATGACTCTAGATCCCAATCTAGATACATATTCACACCGAATAGTGGTGCAATAAGTTGACAAAGTTCCAAACAAGAGACGACTATAGATTTGATTACAGAGGCAGAGTACATTACAGCTTCAGAAGCGACAAAGGAAGTGGTTTGGACCAAGTTCATCCTAGAACTTGGTGTTGTTCCAAGCATCATTGATCTAGTGTAGTTGTATTGTGACGACAATGAGGCTATAGCGCAGGAGAAGGAACCAAGGTCTCATCAGAAGTTCAAACATGTACTTAGGCCCTACCATTTTATTAGAGAAATCATTGATAGAAATGATTTCAAGATATGGAGAGTTCCCACCAATTAGAATAAAGTTAATTTGTTGACTAAAACTACTTCCTAAAAGAGGTTTATGTCACATGTACATGCCTATGGTATTACATATCAAGGTGATTAACTTTAGAGCAAGTGGGAGTTTGTTAAAAAAGTGCTCTTTTAGGCAATCACCTTTAGCACCTATTGTACAAATCATTTTATGATTAATAAAGGCATTTTTAATTATTTTGATGTTCACCATTTATTGATTTGATGTTGATATTAAATTGATTTAATGAAGTCTTTGATACAAAAACATAGCATGGAGGAAATCATGATGAGATCATAGTAATGATATTCCTATCTTGTGTAATTATGCTAGTATCTAAACTTTCCCTAGTCATAGGATTAATGAGATGGGACATCATTAATCTAGGTAGACTAGCATATGTTATACTCCTTGATTGGATCAAGTAGTAGATATTATAAGTTGTAGACATGAGTTGTTTAAAGTTAACAAGTGGATGCTTACTAGATGTAGTAAGGACATTGGATTGACCTACTATGAGACAATCATATGGATATTCTATTCCAATTTTAATGATAGTCTCATTATAACAATGGCGCAAGTATCTTTTGAATTGAGGTGCTCAAGGATATCTCAGATATTGATCCTGTGCTTCGACTTCATTCATCGGTACCTTTTACGGTTAGTTATAGGGTAGTAATTGGGTACATCTTGAGGTATTCGGTGGTAATTTAGTAGCCAATAAAGGATTCACCACTCTTAATAGAAAGAGATTATATCTACAACCCTTATCGGAGTCATTACTCAAAAGTCTCTGGCCAAAGCAGATATGTGTCTTGAAAAAAATCTTCAATGATACATAGAGTAATGAGACTCTCAAGACAAGATCTAATATCACTTGTACTAGATGTGGCATAGCCAGTCTAGTGGGAGTTGAAACTTTGACCATACTCTGAACAAAGTGGGGTATAGATGGTGAAAGGACAAATTGTCTAGCAACATTGCATATGGAAGAGTTTGTAGTAAAATGACTGACTTTCTGATCAACTAGGGGGTTATGGTGTGTTGCTAGATACCACTTTTGACTTATTTTAATTAAGTGTTAATTCAAGTGGCCAATATAACCAGGAAGCTAATAGGTCACACACATAGGAGATCCAAAGGATGAGTAAAATGATATTAAATGGTGATTTAAGATATAAGAGAGTGTTTTGGGATTGTATCATGATGAGATTGTGGTAGAAAATGTTGCATGGAATGGATTAGAAACAAGTTTTGATGGTTGCCAATTTGGTTATTAACCTCCATTAATGCATGCTATTCATGGTCATTAACTTCCTATAACTTCCCATAACTTCCATTAATATATGCTATTCATAACCAAAGAAAGGGCTCTAGCCACCTCCTAGTGAGGTTTCATCCTTCTATCTTCATGTGGACTTTCATTAGAGGCGATTTATGTTGATCATTATGGTTTATGACAACCCAATGCAAAGAAGTTTAAAGAGCGAAGGAGGTAATTGAAAAGGTATGTAAACATATTACATGTCATGTTTTTGTTTGCTATATCTATATGCATGGGTAGATTTGGTTTTTGAGGTTCAATTTAATTTTTTGTTGCATATATTTTGTATGAGATGTGTGATCGGAACCTTACATTACTTTTAATATTAGATTTTAGGATTATATTATCCCTCCTCGTGGGATCGACACGTTAGGTACTACGCTAATAAACTGTACACTTATAGATTATTAAGGGTTATTTATTAAAACTTACACACACCAACACCCGATCAAATGGTAAGTTGAATAACTTCTCTAATTTGAGACCAATTTCATATTGCAATCCCTTATATAAAGGAGTTCTTCATAAGCACATTAGCCCCTCTTAAGGTGCTTATATAACTAGTAGAATAATTGGTGATAATATTTTGATACTTTAAGAACATATTACCAATTACTCAAAGAGGAAAAGCAAACCTATTGTTGTATCAAAATTAACCTTAGGAAACAATATGATAGCAGTTATTGGAGCTTCATCATAAATATTTTACAAGATATGGAATTTCCAATTATTTTCATACGGTAGATTGAACAATGTTTAATGATTTTTTCACATATAATCTATTGGAGTTATGTAAATATAGTTCCCTAGAAAGTAAATGTATTTACATGAAACTTTATCTTCTTCTGTTATAGTTTCGTAATGAAAATATTTATTATTAATAAAACAAAAGAGTTTGGTTTTATTTGTGTGAGCACTATATATCTAGTCAAAAGGTACCAGGATTCTTTTGTAAGTAATAGACAAATACATAGAGAAGTATGGGAAACATGTATATTATAAGAATCTAAATTAATTGATTCACAGTTGAAGAATCAAGTTGGTCGCTTGATTATGGTTTAGATTGTAGTGTTTCAATTTTTCTCCATGTAAGTAAAGGAGTTTACTTCAAGGAAATAATGAGTTTCATATCATGATAGTAGTTGACTATTGATAATGGAACTATTAAATTAATCAAGAATCAAGTATGTTTTCAAGAATAAAGTGGGTCGTTACTTTAATCTTCAAACAACAACTTAAGCAATCGCTTATTATGAACCACAATCTTGATGAGTGGTGAACTCGTATGTGGTTGATTATAATTCTTGATATGATCGGAATGGATTTTTACAGAGTATTAATCCAGTGCCTGCATATTGGAATTATCAATTGAAACATGTATCAGGGAATATTCACTCAAATATAGAGTTTATAGTGCTATCAACACTTCGAGATGTCTTAAGGAGATTTGATGATTAAATTGGCACCAATAGTTTGATGCACTAGCTACCCGTCAAGTCTTAACACCAAGATGAGATCTTGTGTGTTAATCACCATATAAAGTAAAATGGGAGATCTACAAGAAAAAACCAATATAAGGGCAAAATTGTAATTTTACCCTTTATTGTGTGGATGGCTATATTAAGGTTCTAAATAGGGTTTGCAATTGGACATAAAATATGTGTTCTCTTAATATTTAATAATTCAAGAGTTCAACTAATTGTCTTTAGTGGAATGACATTTAGTTAATAAGTTAGAATTTTCTCCATTTGGCTTCAAGTAAGGTTATCAAGCTAAGTAAGAAATTTAAATGGAGGTTTTAGAATCCCACAAATTAATGGTTAATTAAAAGCCCAAATGTTCATTTAGAAATGGGCTAGACTTTGGTTTAATGTAATTGATTAGATTA
>JANVCQ010000230.1:15403546-15419536 GCA_025531925.1 Erythroxylum plowmanianum
CTTTTATGAATAATTTGTATCTGTTTTTACCAAATATTTTTATAATTTTTTGTCATATATATTGATATGAATAGGTTCTGATTATCCTGGGAATCGAACCTGAAAATAGGTTAACCGATCCTATAGGTTTTTTAGGTTCAGGTTCAGGTTCAGGTTCGTGAAATTATCGAACCTGACATTCAGGTTCAGGTTTAGGTTAGTTATGAATGGGTCAGGTTATCCTACCATGAACACCCCTAACAAATATTAGTTCAAGCATACTTACCTAAGTGTGCTAGTCTATTCTAAAATTCATAATTATTAGAACTTTCATTTGGCAACTTAAAACAAATATAGTATTCATTTGATCATTTCAAACTATTTTTTGTTTTAAACAAACTTTAAAAATTGTTTCATTTCTATTTACTACAAGTAGAAGAGGTGATTGCCTATATAAAAGCATCAATCTCTTATATTTATGATAAATTCTTCTAATCACATTCAAAAAAATTTACTTTGAGGAAACATAATTTAGAATCATATCGTATATAATGATTATCACTTAATAAATATCGTCAACACATATTTTTGCTTTTAGACATGATAATAAAATGAATAAACACGCAATTAGAGATGTTTATCAATAAAATACCAATATCTACGTTATGTTATTAACTTTACATATCCAATATATGAATACTAAAAAATTAGTTTTTTCATTGGATCCATCACTATATCACATATAGATATATAATTCATGCCACTTCACCTTGTCCAACTGTATATTTTACGTAATTATACTTAGTATATATATGTATATATATACTTAATTTTGCAATAAAAACTGGGATCTTTGGTGTAAGATGTTATTGCTTAATTGTCATAATTAATTACTACTAGATAAATTTTGATTTCAGTAACTCCTAAATGAACCAAAAAAAATATGTAAGTCAAACAACTTCTTCTACCGCAACTAAACATGCTATATATTCAATTTTTATTATTGACAAAAGTAACATAGAATTAGTTCTTACTTTTCTATACTATTAGACCAATATTAAGCAAGAAAACAATTGTAGCGGTAGATTTTATCTTATTTAAATTTTCTCCCCAATCTAAATCTGTATAACCTTGCATGCATAAGTCATTCCCTTGATAATAGAATGTGTAATTAATAGTACCTTTTAAATACTTCAATATTGCCTTTATAGCTTTTTAATGTGCTTGACCTATATTTGACTAATATCTATTTATCATTCCATCAACATGACAAATATCTAATCTTGTACATATCATTAGATCTATGAGATTTCCAACTACATTAGAATTATATTGCTTGTGAAAGAAACGGTGATATCTTTGAGTGATCTCTTGACATCTTTACTCTAAAAATGTATATAATTTCATGTACATCTTTCATTTTAAACTTGGATGATAATCATTTTTTATTTTTGATTAACTCACATTTATTATAAGCAATTAAAAAATCATCTACATATAAAAATAAAATTGGAAGTTTACCTCTTTGTCAGTGATTTTCAAAAAGGCTAGAAATTTCATTGTGCTAAACTTAGAGCTACTATTGTCTGTAACAAAACTCAAAACATCTTTCAGTAGAAGGAAGAAAGCTGATAGCCTGAAGAGACTAAGTCAGAAAAGAATACTTATTGTAAGAGACTTGAAGAGGCTTGGAGAAAAGAATAGTTGTATCTTTGAGAAAAATAGTGAAATCTCAGAAAAGATTCTAAGGACTGGACGTAGCCTACGGTTTGGGGTGAACCTGTATAAAATTGTTGTGTCGATTCTTACTCTTAACTCTCATCTTTCAATTTCAGTTGTTGATACAAAGACTTCACAATATTGTTTTCCAATTGTTTGAGAAAGCAAATTTTGTTTTTTAAAAGAAGTTTGTTTAAAAGGGGATTGTATTCAAAAACGGATACACAATTCAACCCCCCTTCTTGTGCATTTTGTATATCAAATATTAAGTATATACTAACGTATGATTCACTTCAGTAATAAGAAGCTTTTGGTATATAAAGGCTTTTGATGGTTATCTCATCCATAACTAAAGTTCATATGATCACTCCAAACTTGGTTATAAGATTGGGAATATGAGTTATAGAAAATATTACTTCCATTCACGAAATTTTTTCACATAAATACTAAACAAAAAGTGAAAAGATTAAGAAATAACTTAAAAGAAACTAATTATAAACAAATATATACAAAACACCAATTAAAATCAAAAACAAAAACTAAAGCATCACAATCCTCAGCAACGATGTCGAAATTTGATGTAGTGCGTCATAACATTACTCAAAATAACTAAATCTACAACTATAGCAATGATGATTCTAGGTCAATCCCACAGAGAGTGTTTGATTAGCTTTTGTACTGAAAATAATCTGTGTTTGGGTTATGGGGGTTTGGTTTGATTTGGTTTCAAATAAGAAAATAAAATGAAACTAAACTAATGAAAAAAATTAAAGAAAACATTAAAAAGTGATGAATTCATTAAGGACCTAATTATTAATTCAATCTCGGCTTACACACAATCAAACATACTTCATTGAATTGTTGTTTTCTTATCTTTCCTAGCAACTATTAATCGTAGGTTAACAATAAACTCTATTAATCCCGATTTTTCCTTAAGTCATGTTTAATTAAGAAGAGCTCATCAATTAAACCTAAATATTGAATAACCTAGAACAAGTTCTCTAGATTTAATTGGACAGCCACATTATGAGTTAGGAAAATAGATTAATCAAGGAAACAATCACACAAGTTCAAGTCATTTAACCTAGTATATGTTATCCTTAATGATTAAAAACCATTAGTTGCCCCAAATGAATCTCAACATAACAATTATAGATTATATTGAAATTCTAGCAATGGGTTAATACATAACAACAATCAAATAAAGCTTTCAATCATTCTTACAAAACCCCCAATAATAGATATAGGATAACATAATCAATCCCTAAGAGAGAAAGAATAATAAAAATAATGAGGGAAATGCTTAATCGGGTTCTTCGGTATCGATATCGCCCCCGAACCAATGTCAAGAAACTCTCTATGGTTCTCCAAAGGAATGGAGCTTTGCCCTTCTTCTCTTTAAAATCAAGAGCTTGCCACTCAAAACTGCTTCCCCCAAATGAAATCATATCATTTTTGCTGTCAAATGATGTATTTATACTGTAAAGTAAGGTTTGGGACAACTATATAGTAGTCACAGGCGTGCATGATGTTGTCGTAAGCCATCTTGCATAGGCGTGACTTAAGTGTTATGCCGATGCAAGTTGTATAATGTTAAGACACACTTCTCATGGTTGTGAGACGTGTCTCATAGCCATGACAATTTCATGCATGGTCGTGAGCCATGCTCTACACTCTTCATTCTTCATGCTCTTTATTTTATGTATTTTCTTGCCTTCTCTTGCTCTAATCCTTCTCACTCCATAAAGACAAATGAGTGTGAATCTCAAGAAGATGGCTCAAATATAGTTCCTTTAACTTACTCTAGCTTTTTCACTTCCAAATTGTACATAAAACCAAATATGAACGAAAGTGAATCTCTTAAGTATTTTATATCATTAATCACTAAGTGTTATGGAATAAATGAATAATCAATTAAGCACATATTAGACATTATGAAAATGAATGTTCCACAATCTTAAAGATTGCTTCAAAACTATAAATTGATTTCAACAATTGACAAATTTTATGCTTTTTGCCTTTCTGATTAAATCTTATAAGTTGTTCTATATAGATTTGTTTTACAATTCTTCATTAAGAAAAAATTATCTTTACATATATTTGATGTAACTCAAGATCCAAGTTGCCTATTATAGTCATGATCAATTGGATCGAACTAAACGTTACAATTGGTAAAAATGTCTCTTTATAATCAATTTCCTCATATTGTCTACATCTTTAGCCAGAAGGTGCACCTTGCATCATTCGAAACTACTATCAATCTTTTACTTTATTTTGAGAATCCATTTCTTCCTAATAACTTTTTGATTATTAAGGAAATCAACCAAATCTAATACTTGATTGAACCTTAGATAAGTAATTTCCTCCTTTATTGCTTTCATGAATTTTTTTATTTAATAGGACCATTAGGAGTCTCATTTACATTCCTCGGCTCACCCTCTCCTGCTAAGATAATCATATAAAATTTTTCTTCTATTTCAAAAATGGCATTGATGAATTATTCGACAATTACTGACACGTAAACAAGATTTATAAGATACATATTCATCAAGATCTTGATTACTCTCATTCAGATCATATAAAATAGGTAAACTTTCATTAAGTTGCACTAAATTGATCTTAATTCAATTATTTATTCTCTAGATTGCTCTCACTCAAATATAGTCCCCTTCCTGATTTTATATAACATATTCATTTTAATCATGAGTCTTATATAAAAATATGTCATTTTATATTTCACTTTACTTTGAGAAGTCTTTATTTTTTAAAAGTGACATCATCTTATAATTTAAATTCAATTATTCCTTCATTACCTTCTTCACCTATAAATAAATATCCTAGAATATGTAATAAAGATACTTTTCTTCTTTTTTAAGCCTAGATTCTCATTTTTATAATAGAGATTATAAATGTAGGCAGTATATACTTTTGGTTTTAGGTTTGTCATATGAGGTCTTCTACTTGTCCATAACGTATATGAAGTATTTGTAACTAAGTTTATGAATCACTATTAAATATATAAGTGACTATGAGTAATGCATCACTTCTATAAGTGAGATAAATTTTTTTGTGCCATCTTGATCTTAATTATTTCTATAAACCTTTTGTTTTGTCCTTTGGTAATACCATTTTATATCTGATTCAAGAATTAGTTAATTAGGTTTCTATTCTTTTTCATTGGATAATATTAAACTCATTATACATGTGTTTTTGTTCTTGATCAATTCTTAATATTATAATTTTCTTATATAATTGATTTTTTTCATTAAAGTCATAAATTTTATAGAATATATTCTCTTATCTAATTGACTTAATATTTTTAAGTTCTTATATTAAGTTAATGTAATGAGGTTAAGATTCTTAAGATTGAGGATAACCAATCCTAAAATGTCCAACTTGGGATTTTTCCAAACTAGTCTAAACTTTTAAAATTTTTAGTTGATTGACTAATCTTTTAAACCCTTAATAATTCAGTTCAATTCAAAACGTTATTTTGTTAGTAATTTGCTAATTTAACTAAAGAAATTATTGTTCTTCATGATATGTAAATGTCTATTTGAAAAATAACGATCATAATTAGACTAAGTAAAGATAAATTTTTTCAGGTGAATAGCTTCACATTGTGCACAACAAAATTTCTATTAGTCAAATCAACAAATTATTAAAAGGTTGGTCACTCCATTGTAAAAATTTAAAAGCTTGGCATTTGATTGAAAAAAAATCTTAAGTGGTCGAGCACTTTAGGATTGGTCATCCCTTAAGATTTCAAAGATAATAAACAATTTTGAAAGGAACCTAAGGGCCTTGGTTGTTTCTATTTATATTTTTGGTTTTTTATTTTTGTTTTCAAATTTAATTAAAAACCTATTTATTTGTGTTTTTGGTTTCTTGCACTTTTAATTTATGAAAATCAATTTTAACCTTTTGTTTTTGTTTATATAATATGATTTACTATCAAATAAATATATAAATTATTTAATTGATTAATATATTAATTATTAATAAAATTTATGAATAATTTATTTAATAATATATATTTAAATAATTAAAATTAATTATTAATAAATTTAATTTAATTTAATAATTTATTTAATTTTTATAATTAAATTAATAGTTATTAACAAATATAATTAAATTTAAAATATCTTCAAAATATATAAGTTTTCAATAAATTTTGATTTAATAATTAAAATAAATATTAAATTATTTATTTTAATAAATTAATGTAATTTTATTGATAATTTATTAATAAATATTATATAAGAAATTAAAATAAATTTAATTAATTAAAAATAATTTATTTTAAAGTTTATCTAATATGTAATTATCATCAATAATAAAAATATAACTACATTGATATTAACAATTAAACAAGTTTTGGTTTTTATTTGAAAGAAAAATAAAAATTAAAAACAAAAAAGAAAACTAAAAACTAAAAAAAAGACAAAAAGTTGAAGTGCAATCAAAACGGCCCAAACATTAAAGCATAACCTCTTAGCAACATTATTCACTTTTCATTATAAGCTTTCAAAAGATTCAACTACAACTACAACTATTGATAGAGATATAACTAAGTAGCATCACAAAGCAGGTCCACATAAACTTTAGATAAAAATTATCTCCACTTTGAGCTATTATCAAGTCTCCTATGTCACCAGTAACATTATGAAGTATAATATCTATAAACTATAAGCATAATGATTTAACTACAGTTTAAACAATGATTTCAATTAGTTATGAAGGTTGTTAAGACAATACTAAACGTAATTATAATAAATAGCTAGTATCATTATATTATTAGTTTATGTCCTTGCAACCAATCAATTGGTTACAATATGATGAATGACATTATTATTTAATTAATAAAGACATTTTTTTTCTTTATGTTTAATTACATTTGATGTTTTAAAAGTAAAGGTAAAATACATAAAATAATTACTATGTAATTGAAATTATGATGAGATCATAATTATGATATTCAATTTGCATTTATGTATTATTTCTAAATACTCGTAGTTATAGTTTCAACAAGACAAGATATTGATGGAATGATAAAACTAGCACAAATTACATTTCTTTCTTATGAAAAAAGTAATGGATCTCATATGTTAAATTTTGCAAATATTTAAACTAATGTGTGAGTGCTTATTAGTAAATAAGTCACTGAACTAACCTAACAATGAAGATCCCAAATAGAATATTATACTTATGTGTCTGTAGATTTTATCATAATGATAGTTGTATAGTTGATCCTTAGACTTGAGATTACCAAGGTATATCATATGAGAATTACTATATTTTGATGCTACTTATGAACTATCCTAGGATTATTTGGTCGGTAGTACATAGATGTAGTCTGAACCATATGGGAATAGTTGAGTAAGTCAATAAGGATTCGTTATGCTAAAGTAATTAGAGAGAATATTCTATTGTTCTTAATTAGTTATGATTTATAGAATTCTATGGCTAAAATGAATTGACACTTGAAAAAATATTTTCAAATATTAATTACTAATTAGCAAGAACGAACATATTTAGATACAAAAGAGTAAACATTATATCTATATTATGTTTAATTAGAACATTGAATGATGAAAGGATTAAATTATACATCATAAACATGCATAGATAGGTTAAGTTGAACTATTTTAACATTCCTGATATTTGAGTGGTCATGACATGCTATTAAACGTCAATTTTGATTTATGATTATAAATTTTTAATTGGATAATTAAAAATAAATTAAAAAGAGTTTTAATTTATCTAATTCTATTTATGAATTCTAATCATTGTCAATATATTAGGAACCTAATGAGTCACATACATAAAGAGTTGTTTATGAGAAAAAATCGATTTTAATTAAGTTGGACTTAATTATAAATTTTGAAAAACTTTAGAAATCAAATATGAGATATTTGATTTTATTAAAGTTAAATAATTATAATTAGAGTTTAAGTTTAATTATAACAAAGGTATTTAATTTTAATAGAAAATTTAAAAACCTAATGCTTTTTCTATAAATAGGAATAAGCTCAAGGGAACTAGTAGTCTTGCTTAATTCCTCCTAAGAGTCAAGAAATAACTATGTAGATATAGTATATACTGCTAGAAGTTGGAAGTATAGACAGTTTGTGATTGACACATCGAACAAATTTAAAAAAAATTCCAACAGGAAAATTGATCATAAATTACGATTTCATATTTTATGATTTGAGTTTATTTATTCAATGAATTCAATTATCATGCTTTCACTGAAAATTGTAAAATTTTATTTTTCCGCTGCGCTTGTGATTCGATCATGATTTATTGCTTAAATACATTTGAGTTAAAATCATTATAATATGTTTGCATTAGTATCATTTATTTACATGTAAAGTAGACGAGATATCTTGAAAGGAAAAAAGATATGAAATTATTGTTTTAGTAATTCTTATAATGAGAATTCTTAATGTTATTTAAAGTACTTTTATGTATAATAACTATGTATTAATACAAAAATAATTTATGCAATATAATTGTCATCGTCGTCCTAAGCGCCTCTCGAAAGAACAAACGAGCCATTTGCTTATAACAAGAGAAACAAGCATAAAACTACGACTCTTATTGAAAGCGCGTGGAATCCAGTGAAAGAGAGGCTATGTTTCGAGTCGTCGGGGACAAGATAAGCAACACCACAAAAGCTATTAAGAACATGGGCAAGCAAGGACATTGAAAGGCGAAGACAGGATTGGAATTCTGACTACACCAATCAATGAGACACCCCAACCACCCATCATGTATGGTTAGCTGGGAGCATCACCTACCTTATCACAATTCTTCTTTACACTGTGCAATTGTTAATTTTGGCATCCGACAAAAGTAACCCTAGCCCTCTACCTAAAGCCGAAGGCATATGATGCTTGATGATGGTGGGGTTGGAGACCATGGTTAAGTTACGAGTGAGCCATTACCAAAGTTATACCTTACAGCTCCGATTCATTAGATTCCTGAAGAGTGACTGCCGAAGGATAAGTTTCCTACGCTCATGAGGTAAAAAAAAACCTAATAATTCCGGCCGGAAATGGACTGGACTAGACCAGCAGAAAGGCATGTGAAGGTGTGAGGTCTTGGGCCCCATTTTAACAATTGAAAATGTTTTACTTTCTGCCAGTTTCAATATTGGCTTTGAGGGCTGTGTCAAATCTCAAATGAGTTTTGCAGCCTGCTTTAGGCAGGATAAGTGTGTCCCTGGAACAAAACAAGTGCAGTAATTTCACATTGGGAAGAGAACTTGTTTGAGAAATCATAAAAGCAATCAACTTTTTGATAGCAGTCGTCGAATTACTTATACACCTTAGTAATATCATTGTTTCTTTCTGCAAATTGTCAACTTTTAATTAGTAGAATTTATAGTGTTCTTTGTAGTGCATTATTAAAATGGCATATATAACAAGCTACAGTAAATTCTAATGATAATAGAATATTATTCTCTGGACACACTAAATTAACACATTTTACACATAACAGTTGAAATAGAAAAGGGAACTGAGATCTATGACATTTTTGGACAAGTCATACTATTTTGGTTGCCCTCTGTTACTGGTCTAGAACAGTTGGAATAATTCTTACAACATTATAAATAGAAAGTCGCTGCGGTATTTTATTCTACCAACAAAACAATGTTTCAAGTAAGTGTGGTTTATTACTATTATGTAACTAACGTGCATGAGGAGTTGCCACTCAATAACGCACATTAAGTAGCAGTCAAGTTGATGAGAGCGCGCACATAAACACACCCATATATATATAATTATGAACATATATATGTAACCTTTCTTGTACTTAACATGCTTATTTATTATCATCAATAACAAGTAAAAGATATGATAATGTATTCAAGATTTTAAAAGTAATAGAGTTGCCGATTACGCCAGATCTATTCTTTCTCCAGCATAATTTGCTTCAAAAGTTATCGTAGAGCATTATCAAATGATCATTAGAAGCCGGTGAGCAGCATAGCCATAGAGTGGTCGTCTCCTCTAGGGAACGTCATCAGATATATGGGGATTTGATTTCGATTTTGTGCTTAAAAAAAACCTTTGTAGTGCCAATGATGTGGTCCTCGATTTAATTATGATTTAGAGTCACTTCCTAACAATAAATGGCAAGCCATTGCTAATTTATGGTCCAACCAACGGGCGTGTTGGCATTGCAGGGGCTGATACCTACCGTTCTTAAACGAATTGATGGCGCGTAAGCACGGAATCTCAAATGCCGTACATGTCAGACAGACAAACGGCCACACATGCAAAACCTGGACTGGGGTGGGGTTGGACCAAAACTGCCCTGTTAAAGGCGATGCTAACTCCTATTAGTACACGTTACTTTACTACCTTGTTTACTTCACTCTTTTGTACCAATGTCTCTTTCACTGTTCTGAAACTTGCCTCGCTCAATCTCTTCCATCACGTGACGCTACTCCAAATCCTAGAGAGATAAGGAAAACAAGAAAGGTGCTGCTTTTGCCAGCAAGCAAACAAGCAAACAAGCAAACAAGAAAAAAAGTAAAACCCTCCAAACTAAAGTCCTTCTCTTTCATTTATTATCTTACGACTAGGCTCCCTCGCCCTCTCACTGTCTTGTGTTCGTGACATCGTGTCCGTGTCCGTCAGGAGAGAGAGAGAGAGACATAGTTGGGAAAAAAGCGAAAACTCGGAAAGGAAAAGGCATCTCCTTTTGCTTATTTGCCGTGAATACCCGAGGCCTTTAGCTCAGTGGGTTATAGAGATTGAGTGGGAGTGAGAGAGATAGAGCGTGTGTGTGTGTATGCGTTAGTGTATAGTATAAGTTAAGAAATATGCAACAGCACCTGATGCAGATGCAGCCCATGATGGCAGCTTATTACCCCAGCAACGTCACCACTGATCATATTCAACAGGTCCTCTCTTCTCGTCTCGTTTCCTCTTCTTCTCCGCACCAACCTTTTTCTATCTTTATATGCTTTTTTCCCTTTTACCTTTGTCGATTTTGGCCTTGTCTGTCGCTTTTTCTTCTTCATATCTCCAAAGGGTTTGATATTTCCTTTTGGTTCTATGCCATATTAATTGGTTTATATTACTGTGGGTAGAATTTGCAAAGTATCTCTTCACTTTTTCTTTTTCCTTTCGGATTGTTACACACTTTGGGTGTTAGAAGCTGTGTTTTTCACATTTTTTCGTTAGCTTTCGTTTGTTAGTATCCCTTATTAATTATTATTCATAACTTTTGAAAGGTGCACTGTAATATTGTTCTCGCTATCGTTAACCTTGTTATTCTCTTTGAGCTTCCCAGTGCATAATCTGTTAATTTGTTCAGTATGGGCGTACTCTGATAACTGGCTTCTTTTCCTTTCTCTGGTTGTTTCCTATTCGTGACAAATGGTGGGGTTTTTCTCTTGTTGGTGGTTGCTATGGGTAGATTTGCAGCTTCTTTCATTGTTTATCCATGCGGTTTTCAGGCATTGAGACTTCCTAATTCTTCATCTTGTGGCAATCTCTTAATGGAGCCAGAGTTCTGCGGCTTATCCATTAAAGAGGAATCTAGGAGAAGTTTTCTCCCTTATGTCCATGACATATCGTTCATCTACTGGTCTTTCAACTTTTGTTTTTTAAGCGTGCTTTGGTTAGCTTGCTTTTCTTGTTCAATATTGACAGCAATATAAATGTTAATATTTTTTTAGAGATCTCAACTCAGTTCCTTCATATTTTATGTTAACGATTAAGTCAAGGAGAAGAATGAGTATCCGACCTGCTAATGTTTTGCAATGGAAGCTGGTATGTCTCATGTTCTTTGACCAAAACATGACAGTGCTGAAACATGAAAAATGCCTGATGACTAATTTGCTAGCTAGATGGTGTGTCAGTTTGAAAGTTAATCTCGTGGCCATGGTTTTAAAGTTCTGGGGATCATTTTGACATCGGAGTTGTTGGGCTTATTGCCATGAGTTTGGACAAATTGCATTGTCTTTCTTTAATATAAGAATAGGTATCTTGTTGCCGAACTTTTGCTTTCCTTAGTTAAAGTGGTTAGGGTGGTGCAGTTGTTACATTTATTTTCCCATGTATTTCTTGATACAAAAGATTCTCAGAACTGCTATGTGGGTTGTTAACTTGTCGGTGTTGTTAAGGGCTGATATGCAATTAAAAGGTGTTCTATTAAGGCCTTAAGTAGGAAGAAAAGGAGATGGTTATGGACCAAAAAAGAATTTTTAATAATAGAAACACTCATAAATAAGCACATTGGCATGTGAGGCTCCAATCTTTGGACAGGAAATAACCGGTGATGAAAAATTATGGGTGACCGTAGATACTTTGTGAATTTCTAAGTATTATCAAATTAAGTACTACATGATTGGCACCACTACCTCGTACAAATAGTTTTCTGTTTTCTTGTTCACATAATATACTTCTGTATCAGCCTTTGACACGCTCATATAGTACGTTTCTAAAATCCAATGATTAATATTTGCAAGTTTCTATTGCACTATCTTTTCATCATGTGCATGAAATCAATAATTGGTTCCGGTCATTGCATGGGGTGCTAGGGTTCATTGCAATGTTCCTGGTGCAATTTTGACTGGTGGTCCTATACTAATATGTTTCATTTTATAAGCAGTCAGTTGCTTGGACATGTTCACTTTTAATGCCGATGTGGTCCTTTGTATATAGTCCTTAATTCGCCAGTGGTCCTCTCTTCGAATTTGATGTATTACTGATTTGCTTTTGATCTTTTTCATGTATTTTCAGTTGTAGACTATCTTTCATTCTTATCTTTATAGTAACATCTGTATGGAAATCTCAATTAAAAAACCAGGTGTTTTATGCTGGTATGTACTTGGCTTCTAAGCCATAAATTCTTAGATTTACTTGCCTTGTCTTCTTGCATTATCCCAAGTAATCTTACCTGTATTACACCAAAATTAACAATTGCTAAGTGTTTTCATTGTAATCCTAGGTTTGTTCTTCTAAATTGTGTGGTTGATGTTGATATTAAACATATTAGGGGCTTAGAGCTTGTTTGCCTTGTATGACTACTTAGAGTTTTGCCAAGTATTGCCAAAGCATCTAGTTTATAGCTTGATTTTTTTGATTAACTTACCAGTACTATCTATATTGGAGAGTTCTGTATCTGTATTAATGATGCCCCTAATTGTTTTGAGTTAATAATACTTGCAATTTCATAATCTTATTATATATTCTTAAGATCCCTTACATAGGGCTCGTGTTTGTCTAAATTTTATCTTATTGGAACATTTCTGAAAGTGAGAGCCAGAAACTCACGGCAGAGACTGCCTGGTGTGGTCTATTGCATGGTATTCTTCCTTAAATATCAGAAATTTCTGAGATTAAGCTTTGTCTTTCCACTACTCAAGGATTCAAAGGTCGATCAAATTATGCTCTTGTTTCATATCAGCTATAAGGTCCCTTTATTAGATCTTTCATTGCATGCATGGCATGTCTTGAACTCAATAAAGAGAAAAAAGGAGGGTGTCAAATTTTATTGTTTTTGTAAGCTTGATTAATAATTTAATTAAACTTTACCAGAGCACTATATTTCCGTTATGAGTACATAGGAAACTGGTTTTCAAAATATATTCTAAGGACAGGCTCTCTTTAAGACTTTTGTTTTTCTTTTTTTACTTATAGAATGAGAATGACTGAAAATTAACCTTTTTCTGCATGTCATACCTACCAAATGAGGCCAAACATAATACTTTTCTTCAGCATTAAGCTTTCATTGGCGCACATACCTTTCTAAGATAACCTTTTTCTCCTTGAAATTATCGAGTTTTCTTTGACCGGTTGGCTTTCAATTCTGCCATTTATATATATTTTTGATCTTTTTTCACTTAACTAGAGTTTTTTGTTTCATGCAGTATCTTGATGAAAATAAGTCTTTGATTTTGAAGATTGTTGAGAGCCAGAATTCTGGGAAACTTAGCGAGTGTGCAGAGTAAGCTCTGGCTTTTCTAAGCTGCAACATATGTTGTTCTTTGGAAAGAGCCCCCTACTGTTAAAAACATGAAATGTAAATGAGAATAACTGAAAGTTATGGAGGATATAAAGAAGGAATAGTCATTGGGTTTGGCAAGTAAATTAGCTAGTGCACTATTAATTCAGTGAGGATTTTATTGTCTGATTGCTGATTTTAACTGTTAGGCTGTGTAAAAAGAATGAGGTTATAAACCTGGGAATTGGGGCATGCATTAGCTAAAGTAGTCTATGCCAAAGTAAACATTTGGACAATCTTTTCCTTCTTCAATGTATATCATGGTTGTATGTTTTCTGTTATACTCCCAGGAAAGTACTGCCTGACATATTTGTTAAGATCCAATCATGGTTATTGAACATTAATTTGGCCTGTGAAAAATTGTCGTTTGACGTAAGAGTTAAGGGACTGAATGCATGAAAAGTAATAGAAACTAAAATCCCCCTTAGTCGAGGTGGACTTAAATGTTGTTTGTCAAGCATTTTGAATAGGAATCCCTTTGAAGTTCCAAAACAAACCTTCTTGTTAATAGGAACCAAGCAAGGCTACAGCGTAATCTCATGTACTTGGCTGCAATTGCTGATTCTCAACCCCAACCAGCTACTGTGCATAGCCAGGTATAGTACTGTTTCCGAAAGTAAAGAATACATCCAACAAGATGGTTGAAACTAAAAATTCAGCGTTTCCAACTGTTGAAAGCACAACTTTTAATGCGTTGTACATACTAGGTGTGTGTTTTCATGAGATTTGAATTCATACTTGTTGGTCTACTCTTAAATTCCTACAGTACCCTTCCGGTGGCATTATGCAACCAGGAGCACACTACATGCAGCAGCAACAAGCTCAACAGATGACACAGCAATCTTATTTGGCTGCTCGTTCCTCCTTGCTGTATACACAACAACCGTACTCAGCGCTGCAGCAACATCAAGCCTTGCACAGCCAACTTGGCATAAGCTCAGGTGGAAGCACAGGACTTCACATGTTACAAGGCGAGGCTAACACGACAGCAGGTGGAGCCCTTGGTGCTGGAGGGTTTCCTGATTTTAGTCGAGATGCTAGTGGTAGGGGAATGGCTGGCGGGAGCAACCAAGATATTGGGAGTGCTGGGTCTAGTGAAGGTCGAGGTGGAAGCTCCGGAGGCCAAAGTGGTGATGGCGGTGAAACAGTTTACTTGAAAGCTTCTGATGATGGTAATTGAAGGTAAGAGAGACCAACCTAGTAGTTTTGTTAAAAATCTGAACTAGGCGAGTTTACTGAAGACATGAAAAGGACTTGCTGCTTACGAAATTAGTTGTATGGAGGCAAAACGTGGTACGAGGGTTAACCCCAGACTCTTGTCTTGGTTTTTCAAGTTTCGAGTCAATGCATCTTTATGCCAGTCGTGTAAATCATTATGTCGTATCTTCTTGTGCTTTTATGATGCTCATTTTTGTTTATTTCACATTTGGAGGGAGTTATCTAATGTATAGCATAGCTTCTGTCTAGTTTGAGAGCATTTGAACGACCTTCTTAATGGTTAAATACTTAAAATTGACTAAACAAAACTGGAAATTGCAACTTCCTTAATGGCTAAGTGCTTAAAATCGTCTAAACAAAACTGGAAACTGCAACTCATATAAGTAAGTCGTCTTGGGAAAAAAATTTCTATGATTCATTCTCATCTAATATTTTTTTCAACCGAATCAATACCCGGTATAAGATAAACTGGAGCCGGGTACCTGCTTCAATAATGAAGCGGCTCATTTTTTTAACCTGTCCAAGTAGTCTTGTACTTGGGTTCTTTTCTCCGCGAACGAAGCTTTCAGTTGTCTTGTCTATGGTCAAACTACTGGACCGAACTAGTCAAAATGGCTTGTGAAATCGTTTAGATCCGGAAGTTTTTACTTTTTCTCTGTTTGGCTCTATAGCGACTTTGTGTTCGAAATGCAACAGCCAAAATATGTTGTCCACCAAATCACTTATACAGCTACTATGTTCCACTTGCAGACGTTGTTGAGAAATCGGGTCCAGATCTGATCCGACTGTAGCGGAATAATCACGAATTTTTTTTTGTGACTTTTGATTTCCCGAAAACCAAGATCTATTTAATTCTATAAAATGATTAACATGAATCAAAATAAAGCGGAATTTAATTCGTACCTTATTCCGAAGCTTGATCTTTTTCTTGATGCATCCCTCGAACCGTTTCCGAAACCGATCCGTCTCAACCACCGTAGCCGCACAAGTGTCCGGCCTCTAACGGTATCCACAGAACAGGTTGAGAGAACTCTGTAACTTTTACAG
>JANVCQ010000230.1:15439167-15451388 GCA_025531925.1 Erythroxylum plowmanianum
AACTCCAAGATAGTTAAAGACTTTTATAATTAAGTTAGTTCAGGATTTTTGTATTTTAGAATCATATCAAGCATAGAAATTCAATTATATTATGAGCATTTTTATTTTGTAATAAGCTTGTATAAACTCTGTTTGGATTCAATGATATATGATTAGGTTTTGCTTGTGATTCTCAAAATTTTGATTTTGATGTTTGACTGTTTTGGGCATGCCACCCATAGTTGTATTTTGTATTTTATATTTGTATTAAGGCAAAAAGGGGTGGTTTTTGAAATGTAAAGATGTTTGAAAACAGGCTTTGTGTTCTGTGATGGGCCTAAGTAATTGCTGAAACTCTGATGTGCTCAATAATGTTTGCATCTTTGTAAATGAAATGGTTTTAAAAAAATCGGGCCAATTTTGACTATCTATTTTTGGCATATGCGTTATTGTTTTTAAAAAAATTTGCAATGAGTTTTGACTGGTAATTTGTCTTCGAATGCTGGGCTCCAAAAACGGGGTCTAACAGGCGCCATACCAATGCTAGTCTGATAACTGTTCTTGTAAGCAAACTCCATCAAAGCTAAATATTTATGCTAAGTTCCTGGAAACTCTACCACACAACCTTGAAGCATGTCTTCCAAAGTCTATATAATGTGTTCAGATTGTCCATCTATCTGGGGATGGAAAGTAGTACTAAACTTAACTTAAATTTTCAAAGCTTTCTGTAGGCTTTTCCAAAATCTCGAAGTAAATTGAGGATCACGATCTGAAATGATAGACAATGGTACTCCATGCAATGTCACTATCTCAGTCACATACAGATCTGCAAGCCTATCCAAAGAATAATTAGTACGAACAGGCAGAAAATGAGCAGATTTGGTGAATTTATCCACGATTACCCATACAACAACATGTTTGCTTTGAGTCAAAGGGAGTCTAGTAACAAAGTCCATAGTAGTGTTATCCCATTTCTATTGAGAAATAGAAATAGGATGTAACAAACTAGATGGAACTTAGTGCTTAGCTTTAACCTGCTGACATGTTAGACATTTAGCTACATAGTCCATAATATCCCATTTCATACCTGACCACCAGTAATATTGCTTTAGATCCTGATACATCTTGCTTCCCTCAGGATGCATAGTAAAGATTGTATTATGAGACTGAAATAACAACTTTTTCTTTAGTTCATCATTAGCTGGCACACATAACCGATCTTTATAATATCATTCACCATCTCCTTTCACAGAAAAATCAAACTGGTTACCTTCCTGAGTAGCCAAGATCAGTTGTTGTAACTTATCATCAACTATCTAAGTATCACAAATTTTTTATCTTAAGATAAGCCCTGCTTTCAACTGAGCTATTAAAGCTCTGTCAGATACAAATTCCCATTCACTCTGCTTAAGTGATAATGCTAAAATGGTCTTCCGACTCAAGGCGTCTGCCACAATATTAGCCTTACCTGGATGATAATCCATAATACAATCAAAGTCCTTAAATAATTCTAACCAACTTCGTTGTCTCATATTGAGTCCTTTCTGGGTAAGCAAATACTTTAGACTCTTATAATCTGTGAAAATTCTGCACCTTTCACAATACAGGTAATGCCGCCAAATTTTTAAGGCAAACACTATAATTGCAAGTTCCATATCATAAGTAGGGTAATTCTGTTCACGAGATTTTAATTGCAGAGGCATAAACAACTACCTTTCCTTCTTACATCAAAACACAACCCAAATTAGTTCCAGATGTGTCACTAAACAATACATACTCCTTACCAGAAGTAGGTTGTACCAACACAGGAGCTTCAATAAGCATACTTTTCAATTGATCAAAACTATTCTGACATCTATCAGACCATTCATACTTCACTCCTTTCCGTAACAATTTAGTTAAAGGGGATGCTGTCATCGAGAACCCCTTTACAAACTGATGGTAATGGGTTTTGTTACCATGGTCGCAAAAGATCAAGGAAATGGAGAGGAGGACTCGACAGAAGAATTCTACCTTAGTATTTTTGCTATATTGGGCACAATGGATGTTGTGAAGGAGAGTTCGAACAGAAGTGAGTGTGGGAGGCACAGAGATTAGGAGAGCATCCTTTGTATACTTTAAGAGAAGTAATAAAGGATGGCGTTTGCCATTTCTCTTTCTTTTTCTAATTGTTGTCATTAATATTTAGTTCTTTTGTAGTTTTATTACAAAGGTGTGAGAGTTAGACACTACAACAGTTTTAAGGCATTCAAGAATAAGTAGGTTGGTCAACGATTATGAGACAAGCCTGAATATTACTTTAATAGAGTTAAGTGAGAATGTCGTGCAAAGGGGTTGACGTAATAAGTGGATAAGTTGGTGCTTGAAGGAAAACCTTTGTAATAACTAGTATCGAAGCCAAATTTTGATATTGGCGAGAGGCAGTAATTTGACGAAATATGTCAGTCGAGTGGAGGCAATCATTATGCTGGTTCCTCAAAGGGAGAAGAGGTGACATTTTACAATACTCAGTTTGAGATGATGGAGGCGAAAATCCATTAGTTACAGCATCAAAGAGCGGAGCTAAAGATAGTATAAGAGGATTTTAGATTCAAGATCACAATCCTAAGTCATGTCATTGCTATGCAGGATGTTGGTGTTAGACTTATGTAAATATAGTCTCCTAGAAAGCAAGTGTATTTACATATAATTTAATCTTCTTCTAGTTACTTTTTTAAAGAAAATATTTAGTATTAATAAAACAAAAAGAGTTTGGTTTTACTTGTATGAGCATTTTAAAACTAGTCATAAGGTACAAAGAATCTTTTATAAGTAATATACATATACTTCGAGATGTATGAGAAACATGTATATTATTAGAATCTAAATTAATTGATTCATAGTTGAATAATCATGTTAGTCACTTGGTTATGGTTTAGACTGTAGTGTTGCGATTTATCTCCGTGCAATTAAAGGAGTTTACTTCAAAGGAATAATGAGTTTCACATCATGATAGTAGTTGACTATCGATAATGGTACTATTAAATGAATCTTGAATCATATATGTTTTTAACGAATAAAGTAGGCTGTTACTTTAATCTTAAAATGTACACCTTAGCATTCTTTTATTGTGAACCATAATCTTCATGGGTGGTGAACACATATATGTTTCATTATAATTCTGGATATGATCGGAATAGACTTTTACAGAGTATCAATCTAGTGTATGCATGTTGGAATTATTAATTGAAACATGTATTAGGGAACATTCATTTAAATAAAGAGTTTATAGTAATATCATCACTTCTAGATGTTTTTTAGATATTGGTGATTAAACTAGCACTAGTAGTTTGATGGATTAGCTACCTATCAAGTCTTAACACTAAGATGAGATCTTGCGTGTTAATCACCATATAGAGTGAAGTGGGAGAACTAGAAGGAAAAATCAACAAAAGGGCATAACAGTAATTTTACCATTTTTTGTGCGGATGGCTAAATATGGTTGATAATAGAGTTTGTAATTGGACATCTTATTTGAAACATGTGTTCTCGTAATATTTAGATTAATTCTAATCAAATTAAATTATTTTTGGGCTTATTGGAGCTTAAATTATATAAGTCCAATTAGATTCCCCACTTAGCTTCTAGGAAACAATAAATTAAAATTGAAATAATAATACCAGAACAATTTAATTAAGAGTTAATTTAATTGGGTTTTAAGCCTATGATTAAATGTTAGGCTTACTTTAATGAAGAGTTAATTAGAAGCCCATAGTAAACATTTAATATTAGGCTGTATTTTGGTTTGATTTAATTAATTAGATTAATTAAATTAAAACAAATTTTGTAAAGACAAGAAAAAGGAGGCCAAAAACTGAAACTACATATTGTAGTTTTCATTTTTATGTAGCTAAATTTTATGGCTACACATTTAGCATTGAATTGCTAAATATAAGGTGAGTTTTTATCATGCTTCATCATCATTAAATGGTTTAATAGTGTCTTCATTATATGGTTTAATGGTGGTGATTTAATGTTGGCATGTAGAAAAACTTGTAAACCTTTTTGCATTCTTTTGATTAAACAAGGGAGTAATGCATTTAATGTTCTCTCTCCCTTCTTTAATTTGTTAACCGAAAATAAGTGTCTTGCTTTTGGTTTTTTGTCTTTTCATTTATCCATATTAAACAAATCAGATGGTCCCATTTATTATTCTCTCTCTTTAATTTTAAGAAAGAGAAAGAGGTTGTGCATTGGTTGGAATTCCACACTCCTTTCTTTCATGATTGAAATTAGCAAAGAGAGAGTCTTTTAGTTTTGATTCTTTCAACTAAGGTAAACTTCTACAATATTTCTTCTCCTTTCCTACCAAAGGATCTTGCTAACTAATTTGTCTAAGGAGAATAAATGGGAGATCAGATTGGTTGAAGATACAATAACAAGGAGAGGATACAATAACAAGGAAAGGATACCATAGCAAGGAGTCAAACTTGAAGCTAAGGATTCGGTAAAATTTCTATCATCATTTATGTTATTTATTTTTCTAATAATATCATGTATGGATTAACATGTTGATTTGGTTATTTTTCCTTTGCTACATTTTGATTTCAGAAAAAGTTTTTGAAATCTACCATTTAGCCAAATCTACTATGCTTTTGTTTTCGATACAATAGTTAGACGTGTTCAAAGCACCTTAATGAAGATGCAAGTGCCACTAGGTTTCAATGGAAAGTGGAGTGCTAAGGAGCTTGAAAATTTCTTGTGGGACATAGAGCAAAACTTTACAGTGACAAAGTTTGATAACTTAAAGAAGATGTCGATCATAATGACGTATTTAGTAGAGGATGTAAAGCTATGATGGAGAATGAGAACCTTAAACGACATCAGTGTAGGTAGACCTCCTATTGAAACTTCGAAGAAGATGAAAAATGAGCTAAAAGATCAATTCCTCCCCAACAACCCTTTTTGGCTCGCGATGGAAGATTTAAAGAGGTTAAAGCAAGACGACTCGGTGCATGAATATGTGACAAAATTCACATCTTTGATTTTGGTCATGTCGAACATATTGGAGGAGGACAATTTGTTCAACTTCATAAATGACTTGCAAAGTTGGGCACAAATGGAGCTTTGAAGGTAGATTGTGAAGTACCTCTTAAGTGTGATAATAGCTATGGATGCCTTGGTGGATCTCTGAATGGCACCATCGATTCAAACTAGCTATAAGGGTAAGAAGAATTTTGGGACACAGAATGGCTCAGAAAAACCAAAGAAAAGGTAAGCAAATCTTCTGAAGCTAAGTGCAAGAAACAATCAAAATGATATATTGTATTTTTTCATTTGTGAAGGGCCGAATTTTTCTCATGAATGCCCAAGACGGAAGGTGGGTAAGGAGAAAGTAAATACCATAGTCATGAAGGATTAAGGAAATGGAGAGGAGGACTCAATGAAATAGGTCTACCTTAGTAGTTTTGCTATATTGGGAGCAATAGAACTTTTAAAGGAGCATTGGAACAAAATCTAAGAGAAAAATGATGTAAAGCGATTATGGTACATGTGAGATGTGCCAATGGCTAAGGAATCTTCAAGAAAATTACATTTACAGGAGTGTCCACGGATTTTTTCGATGAGGGCATCGACTTCTTCTAATAGGGGTGGTTTGTTAGATCCATAAGTCACGATAGCAGAATTTTACAAGCTTGGGCAAGCCTTGACTAGTGTTTAACATACGGAACAATGGAACAAGGCAAAGACTTATGAGGAGGTAAGGAGGAAAGGTACAATGTCAAGTGATAGTATGCAATAGTATGTGTTTTTCCAACTATTGGGAAATTGTTTCTTGCATGATAGGTTAGTATTATTGTGTTTTAGGACTTGTTTTGTGTGTTTTTGTTTAGTTTGATGTTCATGGTTGTTCTTTTGTGTTTGATATCAGTCTGGGGTAGGAATTGATCATTTTGGTGTAGGAATGAAGGGTGGACACCTTTGTGATTAAGCTAGGGACTAAGAGAAGAGAAGAGAAGTGAAGCTGCTGAAAAATAAGAATCAAGAATGTGGAAAAGGGCATCTTTTCCACGATCGTGGGAAATCTATACAGAATGTTTATGAGAAAATAACCTATGAACATGGGAAGCACAATTATAATTCCCACAATTGTGGGAACTGGAAGTCGAAGAGACATACGCGTTTCTTGTATTTTTTAGGTTTTTGTGACTTTATAAGGAATATAATCCTAAGAGCCATTGAAGGGTCGTGGAACTTGCTTCCTGGAGCCACAAGATAGATTGAGAGCCTAGAGATAGAGAGAGATTAAAGGTATCATTCCTAATTTGGCAAAGAGCACCCCATCATCCAGATTTTCCAGATTGGGGAAAAAAGAGGAGAAGTTGCCCATCTAGTCTTATTTCAATTTCTTTCTCTTCTAGCATGTTTATCTTGGAATATTTTATTATTGGAGATGTTATGGATATTATTATTGGCTAAAACAATTTTTAAAGTTTGCTTTTGAGCTATTTGTCAACCCTTGGTTATTGATTTAATGATATACATGTTCGCATTATTTATTATGCTTAAACCTTGCAATAAATTAAGAGAGTGAGCTTGGTAGTCTGTGTTAATTGTTCAACAAGAGTTGTCAATTAACAGACTTATAAATAACAAGTTATTGATTTATTAGGAAGTGATTTCAATAGATCAATACACTGTTGATAGGACAGCTTCATATCTAGTTGAATGTTTAGAAAAGGCTTTGCACATCAAGAGATCCCAAAGTTAATTACAATGTATTTAACTTGTGATATTTAGTTACACCTTGAGAGAGGGTAGCTAGAATTTTATGAAATCATAGGCCAAGCATAAATTAAACCAATTAATTAAAGGGGAGAAAATAAGGATAATGACAAGTCTTAATGTTTACTCTTGATTTTATCCAAGTATTAGCTTACGATTTTGGTTTGGGTTATGTTGTTTCCTGTTACTTTTAATTTGTCTTTATTTTACTTATTTTTTTAAATTCGATTGAAACGATTTCTTAAACAAAAAGAAACCTGAATTAAGTGGTACCTAAGCACAATCCTCGTAGGATTGACATCTGCTTTCAACTACAAGAATGACCTATATACTTGCATTTTTGAGCGTAAGACTAGTTGTGTGTTTTACATTCAACAAGTTTTTAGCGTCGTTGTCAGGGATTGATTGGTTGGCATCTTGTTTAGCTTAGTTTAATTTGATTTAAGAGTTTTTGATGCTTTTCCTTGTGTCTTTGCAAGCACATGAATTGATGGACCCCTTTTCGGAGCCCAACAATCTAGAGTCAAAAAGCGTGAGTGGAAAACCCTGTAGGGTTATTTCAATGAACCCTCATTAGCCATCATCTCACAAGGGTGGCGTGCCCCCACTAGTCAAACACCAAAATTACAAATCGTCTTCTTTATAGAAATTGTATCTCTATGTCTCTAGTTCATTTTGAAACAAGAACCATCTCATTCAGAGCCCTATAGATCAAGATATGCTTAAAAAATCCAAAGTATGTTCATAATCCAGTCATGCTCTTCCCACCAATCGCTCAGTTTCTTTCCATAAATAGTTTTCAAATCAAGAATAAAAGCTATAAATTTTTATGGAGAGATATAAAAATGTTAGGAACCTATTTTTTCAAGAATCACTTCATTTGGAGGTCGGATGATGAAGTTATGGCCAAAAGAATCAAACTTGCATTTGTCCTCCATCATATTGGACCTGTTTCGGGACAATTGACATAACTTTCGCTAGATGCATTAGATTAAGGTCATCTTAGGATGGTTTTAAAGGGGACTTCTAGATCTAAAAATTTTATGAAGACTCTAGAAAGAGATTTTATCATTTGGAGGGTCAAAATACATGGCAGTTTTTATCCACATGGGCAGCTAGTGTTTCTTTCGGTTTGGTGATGTTTTTGCATCAGGAACACAAGGTCAGTGTGAATTTGACACGGTTTGACCGTGTAACCTTTCAGTTTTTTCTCAATTTCTCTTCTACAAGACCTCTACAATGGATCCTACACCCATTCTAACATCACTTTCACTCATAATCTTCCCAAATTGAACAATCCCAGTGCGATATCACTTTATTTATCATAATCCTTTTGTATATACATCCTATGTAAGATCACCAAATTATAATGACCATATCTCTTGACTCCGATATCCAAAAATTTCATGGTTGATATCGTTGAAAAGGTACAAAGGTTTTCATGAAGAAAACTCTGGCTAATTCTACCTAAAACGATACAGTTTCTCTTTTGAGTTCAAAACACAATTTCTACACCTATGAAAGCTTGCAAAACACAATATCTCTTCATATCAACTACTAAGTACTTTTCATTAAACTCTTGAATCATACCTCAAATGATTCAATCCATTACAACCTTTCTAATCACTAACATACCATTCTAACATAACAACAATTTGCAATCTCAATGAAGAAGAATATGCACATACACATTCCACTTCCACAACCATCATACTTAACCTTTAAAGTAACATATTCATACACAGAAGGAACTTCTCAATTTCTCGTTCTCATTTCTAAACAAAGTAAATCTTTGAACAAGCTTTATTTACATATCAACATACATATCAAAAGCTTAATACAAAGTACAAAGGATGCTCATGTTTGATAGCCTATAAAGCTATCCCAAATAATCACTAACTTTGTATAAAAGATTTATAGCTCTCTTGGAGTTTTCCAAATGCCTTTGTAAGGGTCTCTAATCTTCTCATTCTGCACTTGAGGAATGAAAAATGATGGGTTGAGCTACACAACTCAGTGGCTAATATATTTATATCCATTGGTATTGAACCATACAATTAGACATATACATGAATTTTCATATATGCATACACGTCTTATCTTAATCTAATAGCACAAGTTCAACATTCACAATTCTAGTTCACAACCTATAATTCAATACATAATCAAATAAAACATATTATATGTACTTTATCATGAAAGCATAACACTCAAATTGCATCATAACTTAAACATATCAAAATGCAATGCACAAACAAATGGCTCCAGAGTTCTGTGAAACGAAACGGAGATACCAAAGTTTACACCATGAACTAAACAAGTCCACTTTTTGGATCTCATATGCCACAAGCGGGAAGTTAGGAGAAGGCTTTATGTCAATGTGCATGTGAGTACAAAACAGTTCCTCTCTTACCCAAACACAATCAACTCTCATGCTTAATTCAATCAATTACAAATTCATATTCTCATGCTTTTCTTCTTTCCATTTAATCAAAATGCCATGACATAATTCCAAGGCATAGCATGATGATACTCACAATTCAATTTTATCAAAATGTCAAACATAATAATGCATTTTCCACATCACAACAATTGAAAACAAGCCATTTTAGCACACAATACACATACAAGGCATTTTGCTCATATTACACAACAACTATAAATAAATTACCCACTCTATTTCGCTTGAAAATCCAAACTCAATTGTACCATCCCTCTTGCTCTTAAATAGGGTTTTCTTAATTTCCTAACATAACCAAAATTCTCATTCAATCCTCATTCAAATGGAATTCCCCCTAAAACTTCCATAAACACAAAAATGCAATCAACACAGATTAAGCTCAAACCTAACCTACCCATAGTCCATCTAGCATAGAAAAGCCAAAACCTAGTTTAGAAACCCTAAAATCAAATGGGTTCTTTTAAATCATCTTCTTCCAACACAAACCCTTCATTCTCTATACAAAACTCCTTTCTCTCTCTAACTCCTTCTCTAACAAAGCAAGAAGAAAAGATAAACTTACCTTGACAAATCTTCCTCCTCCTTCTTCTTCCCATATTTCTTCTCTCTTCTTCCATGTTTTCTCCTTTTTTTCTCTATTTCACGTTGCTATCTTCTTCTTCTTTCTTATTCTCACGACACCCTCTCTTCTTCTTCTAATTCAAGCCACATTTTATTAGTCTTTCCCACTTTTACCCTTCGTTTATCTTGTCCTTCCCGTTATGCATTCCTTTTGTCTTTAAAACTAACATCTTATACTTCTAACTCCTTAGCTAAATCCTTCCAAAATTGAGAAGGAATTTGATAGCACTTCCTTCTTGAAAAATTCTCTCATTGTCTTAATTTTATAATGACACCAAAATCATTCAATTTGGTTTGGAAATCTGAAAGTTATATCCCAAACATTTTTGAACTATTCTTATATTGAAACAATATTCTTTGCTCAATTTCCATCCAAAAATTGAAACTCTTAGGGATTGAATTAGAACTCGATTTCATCATATAATTTGTAGTCCTATCTCTCTAGTTTAATCCAAATCAATAATCACCTCATTTACATAACTAGAGAAAAATTTATGGCTAAAACATCGAAGCATACTCAGTAATCATGTTTCAACTATACTTTCCATCTTTTAACTTCCATCATTTCACATATAACTCATCTTGTACCTAAACCGTCTTTTCTACTTCATTTCAAATTCAAAAATTCTCCTTTTTCTTTATGCATGACTAATCGCCAACAATTTCTCATTTAATAGCCCTAACTTCCAAAAAAAGTTTAGGGTCCAATATGAACACAAGGAACATATGAAGGAATACTGAATTTCTTGACCAAGAGCTAGTAGATATGATAAGGCACGAACAACAGTTGAGAAGAGCGAAGCATTAAGACATTATACACCCCAATATGGTGGAAGAAGGGGTCGAAAGGACACTAATGGACTTTATAAGGCTACGATTTATTCCTCAAGGAGTTGCAAGGCTTGCAATTCAAGTTAACAATTCCGAGATCAAGCTGACACTCCTTAACATTCTTCAGAGTAGTGTGCAGTTCTGTAGGTTGTCCAATGAAGATCCCAACACCCATCTTGCCAATTTTTTGAGATATATGACACTTTCCAGTTTAATGGGATGTCTGACGATGCTATAAGGTTATCAGATGATTGAGAATTGCATTTGACTTAAATTTTAGGTTTAATGGATTCTACTTAGTGAATTGGAATTAATTCATTAAGATGTACATTTGGACTAGGAAAACTTTCAAGTGGCATTATAAGTTGCTACATGAAAATTGGAATGACTAAGCCTATGAGTTAGTGACATTTGGCATAGTTGATGCATTGATAAATCGCATAGTTAGTAAATTAACAAGTGGCAGTAATAAGTGAGTGAAAATTGGCTTAATATATTGTTCACATTTGGCAACTCCAACGTGGGACAAATGAAGAACATACATAGTGACACATGTTGCTACAATTTCATGACACCTAGATGTTGGAGTTATGTAAATATAGTGCCCTGGAAAGCAAGTTTATTTATATGTAATTTTATGTTCTTTAGTTACAGTTTTGTAATGAAAATAATTATTATCAATAAAACAAAAGAGTTTGGAGTTATCTGTGTGAGCATTATATACCTAGTAAAAAAGGTACCAAGATTCTTTTGTAAGTAATATACATGTACATAGAGATGTATGGGAAACATGTATATTATAAGAATCTAAATTGATTAATTCACAGTTGAATAATCAAGTTGATCGCTTGATTATGGTCTAGACTGTAGTGTTGCGATTTATCTCCATGTAAGTAAAGGAGTTTACTTTAAGGGAATGATGAGTTTCACATCATGATAGTAGTTGACTACTGATAATGGCACTATTAAATGAATCTGGAATCAAGTATGTTTTCAAGAATAAGTTGGTCATTACTTTAATCTGAAAACATACAATTTAAGCATTCGCTTATTCTGAACCACAATCTTGGTGAGTGGTGAACTCGTATATGCTTCATTATAATTCTTGATATGATCGGAATGGATTTTTATAGAGTATTAATCCAATGTCTGCACGTTGGAATTATCAATTAAAACATGTATCAGGGAACATTCACTCAAACAAAGAGTTTATAATGCTATCATCACTTCTAGATGTTTTAAGGAGATTTGGTGATTAAACTGGCGCAAATAGTTTGATGGACTAGCTACCCATCAAGTCTTAACACCAAGATGAGATCTTGTGTGTTAATCATGATATAAAGTAAAACGGGAGATCTAGAAGGAGAAACCAATATAAGGGTAAAACGTTGCAATCCCTATTTCGAACCTTATTATAGCCATTTGCACAATAAAAGGTAAAACGGTAATTTTACCTTTTATTGTGCAAATGGCTATAATAAGGTTCGAAATAGGGTTTGCAATTAGACATAAAATATGTGTTCTCATAATATTTAATAATTCAAGAGTTCAACTAATTGTCTTT
>JANVCQ010000230.1:15459831-15470068 GCA_025531925.1 Erythroxylum plowmanianum
ATACCATATCATGTATAGATTGGCATGATGATTTGGATATATTGCTTCCACTACAAATAAGATTTCTAAAAAGTTTTAAAATCTACCGGTTTTCCAAATATAACATGCTTTCTTTTTTCGATCCAACACTAGCAATGGAAGAGGTAGGATTCTGCTAGAGTATTTTTTTTATTTGTTCATTCTTCATTGTCTTGCAATCTCACCACCGAAACTCTCTCATTTCCTCTCGAATTTTGAAGTTTTTGGGATTATTTCTCTTGGAATTCTTGTAAGCTACTACATCAAGAAAGCTATTTTATACTACCTTTTATGTTGTTATCAAGAAAGCTACTTTGTACTACCTTTTATGTTGTTATCACCTTACATTTACCTAGATTTCATAAGTGCTTTAGATGCATAAGGGATGGTTTGATTAGATCTTTAAAGAAGGTAATTGAAGGTAATTAGGTAAGGGATTACTAAACTTGATAGCTTGTATTATTAAAAGTTTTATGATAATTGAATTGGTTTAAAATATATGTTAAGATGATGATAAATGAATGCTAGAAAAATGATCTTTGTATAACAACTTTTGGTTTGATTTTGAGGTGTGGAAGGTATTGATTTGTAAGTTACTTAATGAATGGTTTTTAAACTAGTTTGGACATGAATTTGATGAGGTATTGAAGCATGAATAAGGTAGAATTGAAGTGAAATTGATGGACTTTGGTAAAGGTGTGTCAAATGGAAGTAAAGAAATTAAGTTTTAGAAACATTTTGGAAGTTATGGGTGAGTCAACCTTCGATTCACTCATCCCATAATCGTGGGATTTATAAGGTTCACTCCCACAGTCGTGGGAAGTACTTAGGAAGTGGAAAATTTTGGTTTTAGATAATTATTAGACTATATAAGGTTAAGGTACTTAATAATGATTTAAATGGACTTAATTGAGCTTGAAAATGAACATAGATTGTTGTGGAATAAGTTAGTTAAAGGTTGAATAAGATTTGGATTTCTAATTGAAGTAATAACTTAAGGAAGGTGTTATTAGATAACAAAGCATCTAATTTTGGAACTTGTAAGATGTTAAAGGAATAAAGTTTATTTATGAATGTTCATGAATTTGGGAACTTGTGTGGTTATATGTAATATGTAATGACTTGATGTTATATCAATATATTAATGCAAATGCTTATGTTTACAAGGTATATTGAGTTTGGTCAAGTGAGAATGAATGTGTTCAATTTGAGCATAAGAAAATGAATTCATACTTATACATTATTTCCCTGTCATGTGATTATGATATTATGATAATTCTAGACCATCAATTATTTGAGGAGTTTGATAATTGGATTGTATTGGAAGTGCTTTATAATTGTGTGAATATACATAATGTGTGATGACTCAATACATTTATTGATGCTTTAATGCATATGTTTGTATTTATAAGGCATATTGAGTTTGATCACTGAATAAGGTCATATGTTGCACAACATCTTTTATATAAGATTCTGAAATTTGAAACGGTTTGTTTTAAAACTGTTAAGTCCTAGTCATGGGTAAATAGGCATGCCTAGAAGGGTCTACAGCTACTCCTGTAACTTGACACTATGGGGTCCCCTGATTATTGACACTACAATGTCCCCTAATTTAGAGAAATTAGTCTTTTTGTTTCAAATACCAATCATGATATCTTCTGTTAAGTCCTATTACTCACTTTTGTTAAAAAGGATTAGCAGTCTAGCTTGTTTTGTATTCTGATACATGTTTAGTTTCATATAAGCAAATTCTATTATGATACAAAAAGATAAGTTTTGTTCTGTCGTAAGTCATATTTTGATCTAAAAAGATTATGTCCTATTCTGATATTTAATTCTGATACTTGTACATTCTATTATGATATTTATGAGTTTTGTTCTGATGTAAGAATGTTTTGTATTGATTGATGAATCTTATTCTGTTTTGAGATATAATGTTTAGATTACTTTACATATATGAATGTTAGACAACTGTTAAAAACAGTTGCCATTATGTGTTATGTTTAGATATTCCCCACTAAGCCATATGTTTAGCATGATTGTTTTGCCTCCTTGTAGGTTCTGATAAGAAGGTTAAAGATTGGGACAAGGACTACCGCAGTAGCTAGTGAAGAACGTGTTCTGTTTAGAAATTTGGTTTATTTTTGAAAGATGTATATCTAAGTTTTTGAGTTGTATCTAATAATATGAAACAATCTAACCTTATTACAGGATGAATTATGTTTAAGGCATGTATTTTGATAACTTCATTATATATGAAGTACATTATGGTTTGTTTACAACAAAATTTAATGAATGTAATGTATGTTTGTTTGAGTTGCTAAAATGTATGTATATAAGGAATGTTTGGTATCTAAGGATTGTTTTAGTTCTATTTTGTGTGACACTTGCATATCCTTACAGGGGGTATGTCAGTGTTACAAAGACAATAAGGATTATTAAGGAAGTCACACAGTTTCAACAAAGCGATGGGGAGTCTTTATAAGAAGTTTGGGAGAGGTTTAAAGAACAACAAAGAAGTTATCCCCACCATAAACTTCAGAGGGAATTCCTCATGCAAGCATTCTACAATAGTGAAAATCAGAGAACAAGAGGGACCAAAAATGCAGCTGTGAAAGGATCTTTGATGAGGAAAACTATTGATGCAGCTCAAGATCTTTTGGAAGAATTGTTGAGCAACAACTGTATATGGCCAAGCAAGAGGAGTAGACAGGAGCAGAAGTAGCAAAAAGGTATGGTCCCAATTGACTCTATTACCACTTTGCAAGCACAAATCATAGCCCTCACTACGTAGTTGAGAAACATGTAAAGAGCATCTTCACATACAACCAAAACTATGCAATTATAGTGTGAGTTATGCAGGCAAGACAATTGTTGCCTAGCAAAATGCTTTTTGTTAGGAGCTAGTAGAACTGAACAGGTAAGTTACTTGGGCCAACCATAGTGAGGAAACAATTTGTACTTAAATACTTATAACCCGAGGTGGAAAAATCACCCAAATTTTTCTTAGAGTACTAACAACGTATGTGGTCAAGTAAGACCACAAGGACCTCTAAGATGTCAATAAAATAGACTTAGATCTTTAGAGAACAAAATGGACAAGTTGATGGATGTTTTAGGGCCAAACTAGCAAATCAAGAAGAGAATCAAAAGAGGATGTTTTTGAGATGGGAGGAAAATCAAAAGAGGATGGAGGTAAAGTTTGATCAGATTGTGAAGAACCATGCCTTATCCATCTGCAACTTAGAGGGACAAGTAGGTCAACTTGCTAATGTTATGCCTTCTAAAATGTAGGTAGCTTACCAAGTAATACTAAGGCCAACCCAAGGGAACAATTAAAGGCTATCATAATTCAAAGTGGCAAGCAGATTGAGGAACCAAGTGTGAAAAAGGATTGCTAAGAAAAAGGAAAAGATAAGGAGATTCGAGAAGAGAAAGAAGAAGATAGGCCTTATGTACCACCACCACCCTACGAGCCTAAACTTTTGTATCTACAAAAGGGTGAGGCAACATTAAGTGGACTCTCAATTTTTCAAGTTTTTTGAGAAACTAAAGAAACTTCAGATTAACTTGTCATTGGTGGAACCTTTGCAATGCATGCCTAAGTATGCAAAATTTCTTAAAGATATACTGACACACAAACGTATTTGAGAGGACAATCAGATGGTTACTTTGATGGAGAATCGTAGCTCTATTATCTCAAGCACGATGACTTCAAAACTACAAGATCCAGAGATTTTTACGATTCCATGTGTTATTAGTGACTTTGAATTTTCTAAATGCTTATGTGATTTAGGTGCAAGCATTAACTTGATGCCTTTGTTTGTTTTCAAGAAACTGGAACTAGGAGAGGACAAGTTAATATCTATGCTAATTCAACTTGCAAATCAATCCATCAAGAAACCATATCGAGTTGTAGAAGATGTGTTGGTAAAAGTGGACAAATTTATTATTCCTATTGATTTTATGGCATTGGATTTTGAAGTTGATAAAAATTGTCCATTGATTTTGGTTAAGCCCTTTATGAACACTGGAAAGGCATTAGTTGATGTGCATGAGGGAAAACTTGTTTTGAGGATTGGTGATGAGCAGGTTGAGTTTAATATGTCTAAATCTTTGAAGAAACTGAGGGATGGTAATGTATGTATGAAGATTGATGTTATGGATAAATGTGTAAAGGAGGTTGAAGAGGAAGTTTATGAAGTTACTGAAGTGCACAGGGATGAGAGTGTGAGGGAAGAGGACTTATGTGAGGAAGTCAAGCTGGAGAGGTTAAAGAGAACAGATACACCTACACCACCTTCTTTCATTAAGCCTCTTACTTTAAAGCTTAAACCCTTACCTTCCCATTTGAGATACATCTTTTAAGGTAAAAACCATACCCTACCCATCATTATCTCGAACCAATTAGATTTTGAGCAAGAAGAGAAAGTGGTGGAGACCATTAGGGAAAGAATGAGAGCTATAGTATGGCAAATTTATGATATTAGGGGGATTAGCCCCAATGTAGTGAAGCACAGTATTACCTAGAAGAAGGGTGTAAAATGGTGAGAGAGTCATAGAGAAGGTTAAATATAAAAATGCCAAAGGTTGTGAAGAAGGAGGTAGTAAAGTTGTTGGATGCAGGGATAATTTATTTCATTTCAGATAGTGAGTGGGTGAGTCCAGTACAGTCTATGCCTAAAAAGGGAGGCATGATAATGATGGAAAATGAAAAAGGTGAAAAGATTACGACTAGTACCATACAGGTTAGGGAGTATGTATTGAGTACCAGAAGCTTAATTTGGCCACCAAGAAAGATTACTTCCCTTTACCTTTTGTGTATCAAAGGATTGAGAGGGTGGCTGGCTATGCATTTTGCTGTTTTCTTAATGGATACTCAGGGTACAATTAGGTAGTTATATACCCATATGATTAGGAGAAGACTACTTTCACTTATCCTTATAGGACTTTTACATATCAAAGGATGTCGTTCAGTCTGTGTAATACACCTGCCACATTCCAAAGGTGTATGATGTCCATATTCACGGATATTAATGAGAACTTCATGGAGGTATTTATGGATGATTTCTTTATCTTTGGAAATTCTTTTGATCATTATTTATTGAATTTAGATAGAGTGCTTCAAAGATGTGAGAAGTCTCATCTAGTCTTAAACTGAGAGAAGTGTCACTTCATGGTCCAAGAGGGAATTGTATTGAGTTATAAGATCTCATGTAAGGGGATTGAAGTGGATTGAGCTAAGACCAAAATAATTAAAAAGCTACTACCTCCCACTAACATCAAGGGCATCTGAGCTTTCTTTGATCATGGAGGGTTCTACAAATGGTTCATCAAGGATTTTTCTCTTATCACTAGACCTTTAACTTATTTATTACTTGAAGATGTTCCTTTTCTTATTGATGATGCTTGTTTAGATGCTTTTAACAGGTTGAAGAAGGCACTTATATTAGCACATGATGCTGTCAGATTGGCCTCTTCCTTTCGTGATTTTGTGTGATGCAAGTGATTATACCATTGGTTGTGTCCTTAGTCAGTGGAAAGAAAAGAGGCTGCACGCCATCTACTATCCAAGAAAGACCTTGATGGGAGCATAATTGAATTACAAAACTACAGAAAAGGAGTTGCTTGATGTGGTATCTACATGTGAGAAATTTCGTTCTTATCTTTTAGGCTCACATATTATTGTTTTTACAGATAATGCAGCATTACGATATCTATTTTACAAAAAGGATGCCAAGGATAAGCTTATCTAGTGGGTGCTTCTACTCTAAGAATTCGACATTGAGATTAAAGATAAGAAGGGAGCAGAAAATGTTGTAGCGGACTACCTCTCGAGACTCGAAGGAGGTCACTATAAAGAAGAAGAGGAAATTGAGGAGAGCTTTCCTAATGAGGCTTTAATAATGGTAAATAATCCTTTTCATCCTTGATTTACAAATATTGAAAACTACATCTTAGTTAGTGATCTTCCTTCCGATATTTCTTATCAACAAAGAAACAGTTTGTATTTCAATGTTCTCGTTATATTTTGGATGAACCAGTACTTTATAAGGTATATGTTAATAGTGTGATTCGTAGGTGTATTCACAAAAATGACTTGCCTAAAATTTTGATGCAACATTATAGTTCAATTTATATAGAGCATTATGGAGTTAAAAAGACTACAGCTCGGATCTTAGAGGGTGGATTCTATTGGCCAACCTTATTCAAGGGTGCTCAAATTTTTGTGCTAAAGTGTGATAGGTGTCAAAGAGTGGGTAACATATCGAAGAAGGATGAGATGTTATTTTCAAACATCATGGAGGCAGAGATATTCGATGTGTGGGGATTGGACTTTATGGGACCATTCCTATCCCCTTTAAGTAACAATCACATACTAGTTAGAGTTGACTATGTTTCTAGGTAGGTTGAGGCTATAGCTACTCCAACTAATGACGACAAGGTGATTGAAAAGTTCATCCAAAAGATCTTTATGAGATTTAGGGTGCCCAGACCGATTATAAGTGATGGAGGGAGGAGAGAGCCATTTTTTGCAGCAAACTGTTTGAGGCTCTTTTGAAAAGATACAATGTTCATCATAAAGTGGCGAATCCTTACCACCCCCAAACTAATGGTCAAGTAGAGGTGGTGAACATAGAGCTAAAGAAGATTTTAGAGAAGGTAGTGAGCACCTCAAGAAAGGATTGGGCATTGAATCTAGATGACACTTATGAGTTTACAGGATAGCTTTTAAGACACCCATAGGAACTACTCTATATAGACTTGTGTATGGCAAGATGTGTCATTTACCTTTGAAGTTGGAGCATTGGACCTATTGAAGTTGAACATGGATTAGAAGCCTACGGGTGACAAAAGATTGTTACAACTTAACGAATTGGAAGAATTGAGGTTTGATGCTTATGAAAATGCTAAGTTGTACAAGGAATGGACAAATAAGTGGCATGATGCTCACACTAAGAAGAAGGAGTTGAAGGGTAGGGACTTGGTGCTTTTGTTTAATTTAAGACTTCAGTTATTTCCTAGAAAGCTTGAGTTAAGATGGAGTCGACCCTTCAAGGTTATTCAAATGTTTCCCCATGGAGTTTTGGAGTTAGAAAATGATAAGGGTGAATTGTTCAAGGTCAATAGGCCTAAATGGAAGTCATACTATCGAGGGCCACACTCATAAGAAGGGTAAATCATATCTTTCCCTTCCTCTTCTCCTTTATGAATGCATAAGAAATGGTCAAGCTAATGACCTTAACTTAGAATATTTACCTTTAGTTTGCCTGATTTTGTTTACTTTTGTGTTTGATTTTTTTGGTTTTGATTATGTTTAGTTTGCATGTTTTTTAGTTTGAACTTGTTTTCTTTTCAAATTTATTATTGGATAGTTGATTTTGATATGTTGGTAGGTTGATTGAATGTTAGGAATGCATGTTAAGCTTAGAAGAAGAATAAGAAGTGAGAAAATTGGATAATCCATGATCATGGGAACTGGGTTGATTCCCACAAATGTGGGAAGGCTTTCCAAAAACATTTTGGAGCCTTAACCCATGATCGTGGAAATTGATCCATTTTCTATGAGCGTGGGAAGGCTCTCTAGAAATTTTTTAGAGCCTTAACCTCCGATTGTGGAAATCATAGGAATTTCCACCACCGTGGGATCCCTCGATAGAAATTTTTTTTACAAAACCTTCTTTTCTTCTTCTTTCTTTTATGAATTCCATAATCGTGGGATCCCTCGATAGAAATTTCTTTTACAAAACCCTCTTTTCTTATTCTTTCTTTACCTTCTCACACTTTCTCTCTCTGTAGCTAACTCTCTCACTAACCCTAGCTTCGAAAATCTTTCATTTTTCTCCCGAACCTTGGTATTTTCTTCATCTTTTCCATCATTAGTCAATTCTTTTACACTTATTTTACACTACATAACCAAGAATACAAGGATTTGGTTAGTTTTTATCTCTTTCTCTCTCTAAAACATGTTCACCTCTCTTTTCTCTATTTTTGCAAATTTTCTTCTTCAATGGCTCCCAAGAAGCTTGCCGCTCGGAAACCCATTGACTAATTACACCATCAACCCTTTAGAGAAGGTAAAACTGATATAGCGACAAAATTTTGTACCCTATTTCCAATTTTTCAAAAATCGAAGCATGTGATTTCGGGACTTTAAAGATATAGAATTATTGCCTCTCTAGTACTTTGATTTTGAATTGTTAGAAACTCTAGGTTTGAGGCGTAATATTAAATGATTAGTTGCGAATATTAGTTGGGGGTCATTTAACTCATTGTGATGTACCGATATACCGTATGATGATTGTTGAATTTTTTACCACTGTGCATTATAATCCTAAAATGGATACATTTTGGTTTAAAATAGGTGGTTATGTATATAAGCTTGATTATACAGTCATTCATGCATTTTTTGACTTAAGGTTTTAAATAATCATGACGACTTTTATGTGGATGACTACTGGAAAAACCTTACAGGTGAAATCACGTTTGATCCTAAGAATGCACCAAACACTTTAATTCCTAGCACTAAACACTACTTCACAATTTTATGTGCTTAATTGTTTTTAATAAAACTGAAAGCAATAAATGTTCTGGTAAAGAACTTTTCTTTCTTTGGTGCATGGATCGCAAAGTTAAAATAAATACCCTATATCGAATTTTTAGGTCTATTTCGAGTTGCGTTAATAAGAAAAGCTCATATTTCGGTATGGCTTACATTATCACAGTTTTGGCTTCGTTTTATCATCTTGATGTGGATATTGTGCATGCTGCTAATTATAATGTGTTTAATGCATCGCATTTAAGCTGCTCTGTCAGACGCCTACTACTGTTAAGAACAAGAAGCGTAAGAATGCGACCACGTCACAACCATCAACCTCTCAGGCACCACCGAAGCCTCAAGAAGAAGCGGTCAGAAAAGAGCCAATAATAGCAGCAGATGCTGATCAGTTTCAGCAAATTCTTGATTAGATGGCCATAAATCAACAACAAATGATGCTGCAAATCAATGAGCTCGACAACCACGTGCAACAAGTACACAAGGAGCAGCGATATATAAAGAAGAAGTTCCTAAATTTCTTCCAAAAAAAGAACATTAAAGTCTCTTCTCCTACACCTTCACCACCTCAATCTCCATAACCTTTCTTACCCTTCACTTTCTATATTATTTTATCTATTTTATTAGTTGTATTACTTATTTAGTTGATTGATGTTTTGATTTCATTTTGTGGTTGCCTTGTGACGTTGAGGGCAATATGTTGTCCAAGTGTGGGGAGGTGACATTTGCATTGTCAATTACATCATTTAAATTTGTTTTATTTACTATTTGATTTTTGTTAATTAGGATGTAGGTTTTAGGTATATTAGGTTGCTATTTGATGTCGATGTTGTTTTTTGTTAAGCAATGGAACCACACTTAAATCATGTTGATTTGTTTTGCCATGAGATTCTGTCATGCTAGATGGAATAAGATTGAATGCATGCTTGAACTTGAATTAGGCTACTTGAGAAGAGACTTAATCATGTTGAGTGATGAAAAGTAGTTAGTCGCATAAGCTTACTCAAATTGTGACACTTGAGCAATAAGGTAGTGTAGAGATGAATAATGAATTTTCATTTGAGCCAACATGAGGACTGAGCCTATATTCTATAGTCATCTTATTTCTTTGAGTTTGTGATGCCTCCTTAGGTTGCTACCTTCAAAACTTACTTTGAATCAATTTTAGTCTACTAGATTCTTGCTTTATAGAAATGATTAAGACCTTTTTTTGATAACCCTTGGCTTAAATGACATGCCCTTTTATTATACCTTGCAACCCCTATTGAGCCTTAACCCTTTTGTTTCTTAAAAACACCCCATATTTTAAAACCCAAAGCCTCATTAGCCTACCCATTCACAAACTTAGTTAAGCATTAAGCAATGCACTAGTTTGGGATTTTTGCTACAAAATTTGTATTTTCATTCCGAGATAAGTTGAGTTATACTTCTACTCTTCGATCATATTCTATCTAGTTACTATTTTTTTATTGTTTCTTCAATTATAAAAAAAATGAAAAAGAAGAAAAGAAAAGAAAGAAAAGGAAAAGAGAAAAAGAAAAGAAAATGGAAGAATGTTTTGGTTGTTGAAGTTTTGTAAATATAATGCCCTGGAAAGCAAGTGTATTTACATGTAACTTTATCTTCTTCAGTTACAGTTTTGTAATGAAAATATTTATTATT
>JANVCQ010000230.1:15492951-15504480 GCA_025531925.1 Erythroxylum plowmanianum
TAAGTTTAAAAGAACATAAGCTTATAGGGAAGGATAAAATGGACTTTTTGGACTCATTAATGGCATAATTAGAAAAACAAGTGTTGTCTTGCTTATAAATGGAGAAGGACTATGGGAATGAGAAGATTAGAGAGAAACAAAATGTGTGGATGAGAAAAGAGATAAGAGAGAGAGAGCATGAAAAAAAAATGAAAGAAAGAAGGAAGGGACAACAAGCTAAGGCTTCAATTAAAGTGTAAAGATTGATGAGAGAGTTTATAAAGATTATGTTCAAATAAAGTGTAAGTCTAAGTTCAATTAGATACACATGAATTATGAAATGGGAATGAGCATAAAATGTGTTCTAGAACATACCCGGGATTGTCATTTAGCATGCATTGTACATAGTCCATTTATTATCCGTGTGCAATTATTGATGAGTGTGAAATGGGTGTTTGACATAAATGGGTTGTGCAGGTCAAGTGTTCCAGAATTGGGAGGCTAATGCTATTTTGGAGCGTACTGTGAGTAGACCTAGATGGTCTCACTTCATTGTCTGCTTTATTCAAATTTTGTATACATTGATATCTGTATGATGAATGTGATTGATTGTGATGATTGGTTCGAATTATTGAAGTGTGCACTATATGTGAATAAGATGAACTAAGTGTTTTTGGAATGTGCATTGCATGCAAGTGAAGGAGTGAATGCTCAACTATGAGTTGAATGCCGGACTACGGTCCGATGGTAAGCGAATGCGATTGAATAAGTGCATGCAATGTAAGTGATGCATTCCGTTACATCAATGCATGAAATATAAAGGAGTTGTGATTTGAGTCGCCTATATGAAATGCTTCCATGTAGAGCTACGCTCCGTGATTATGTGATTCAACTAGGCCTACAGGCTGGTATTCTGATTCGACTAGGCCTACGGGCTAGTATTCTAATTCGATTGAGCCTACGGGCCAGTACTCTGTATTATGTGAGAGGCAGTCAATCACAACAATAAGAACGAATGTGAGTCTCATACAAATGGCATATGCATCAGATAAGTGTCTAAATGAACTGAATGTGAAATTCGAATTCTGTATGATATATGTGTATGTGTTATGTGACTGGGTGAGCCATCGACGATGGTCACTCATTGAGTTCGCAAAACTCACCCAAAATTTGAAAATATTTTTTAGGATTTGAAGAATACCCCGTTAGGCCAACGGGAGTATAGCTACAGCATACAAGTGAAGGATAGAGATCGGGATCAGTTCGCGTCTGCATTAGTGTTTGCTTATTTCTATATAAAATTGTGTATTATGAATTTTTGTACAAATGATTATGTCTCTTGTAAAGTCAACTGACTCAAGTGCTTTGTATTTGCGAAAGGGCCCAAGTGGCCATTGAAATTATTATCGACTATATGAGATGTCTGGCTTCCGCATAGTGTGTGTGTATGATTTGAAAAAAAAAAATTATACTAACTTTTAAATGATTGAATGCATTTGCACGCCACCCTCGCGGGGTATGGACTCAGATGTCACCATCGATATCGGGTTCGGGTCTTGCGGGAGTGGGGTGCTACAATTAGAATTAGCATATATTTATGTGATGAAAGCCTACCCATTTCTCCATATGCTTTATGAAGGCATGCAAAAAGACTAATTGATTACATAGGAACTGACTATATAATTACACAAACACACTTTCAAAAAGGAAAGATTGTTATGTAAAAATATGATGTTTATGACATAAAATTGAAATTAATATCTATAATTTTAGGACCTTGAATAAACAATTGTCACAAATAATTAGACTATAATATTGATACCTACTTTAGAAGACGTCATTATCATAGATAAATCAAGAAGATCAACTTTATCTTTTCTTAAAATTGTTTTCTCACTCTTAACTCTTCTTATGTTATAGAGAACTTAATGGAAATCTTTGAGAGAGGACAAAGTTATATGTTTATAGCATTTAATCTGATACATCCATCAAGTAACCAAAATAAATAGTTTATATGTATTACATTATTGAATTTGAAATATAAACAAAATATGACTCTTTAATTATAGTAATATTGTGATTAATATTTATAATGTAGCCATTAATTGGGCCACATTATAAGTTTCGCGCACATGGCCAGTTCTTCAAATATTATTTTTAATAGTGTAAACATTAAGCTTGTATAAACAAATCTCTTAATATGTTTATAATTTAGCTTAACATAATAAACGACAAAATGTGGGTTATGGCAGTCATATACTTTAATATGACATACTTTCATAGATCACAACACTAGTAATTTATCAAGTCATATAACATATGTGATATATAAATATTATGAGGTCAACATTAATGTCTCATTCATAATTTTATTTACTATATAATAATATTTACATGTACAAAATCGTAATAATTATGAAGATTACTAATAAAAAAACTTTTATTGAGCTTAAGAGCATTAAACTGTCATTAGAAACAATAATTTATTTGAATAAAATATCTTTGGTTGTCAGCCTTTAGTTAAAAGATCTATAATAATAAGATTTGTCTTAATATGTTCAATACACACTTTTTGTTTCTGAACTTCCTCCTTTATGACAAAATACTTCAACTCCATATATTTAACACCTTTAGAGTACTTGTCATTATTAGAGAAGAAAATTGCTGTAGAATTGTCACAATGAATTTTCTATGGCTTAGTAATGTTATTGAACTCCAACCCTAGATAAAGTTTTGTAGCTATAAGGCATAAATTGTAGCCTCAAAATAAGTTACAAATTCTACTTCTATAGTGGATGAAGAAATGGCAAATTATTTACTACTTTTTATGAATTGCTCCTTTTGCTAGTGGAAATAGGTAGCCAAATGCTAATTTTTTACTATTAATACATCCAACAAAATCTTAGTCAGAATATCCAGTCACTTCTTATGGATTAGATCTTTGTTATATAATCATATAGTCTTTTATTCCTTAAAGATAGCTTAAGACTTTCTTTGTAACTTTTTGATGGTCTATACCATGATTACTTTGATATCTACCTAGCATTCTAACCATGATACTAATATAATGACTCGTGCATGTTTGCTAATACATCAAACTAACAATAATAGAAGTATATTTAGTACCTGTTTGTTTCAGCAAGGTGAATAAGCATTTTTTTCCACCGTAAAAGCTATTTTTAAGAAAAATAAGTGTTTGGCTATAAAAATCTAAACACACTTTTTTCACAGAAATAGCTTTTTTGGAAGCTAAAATACAGCTTTTTGAGAAGTTCAAATGTGGAACTTTTCAAAAAAGTACTTTTTCAGGTAGATTTTTCAGAGCAATTAATAAGCCAATTTTTTAGTGCTCTTTACTCTTATGTTTTTACACATAATTTTCACAATACTCAAAAACACATCATCACGTTTATTTTTAGATTTATATAATATTATTTGATTTTTATATGTTATAATATTTATTTTTTATATTAGTTTTACTTACATTATAATTCATATAAAAGATTTGGTTAGATATATTTTCATTTATGTTTCATATGGTTTAAAATTATATAGTAATTCATATATTGTGCTTTATATATTGTTTAATATATTTTAAATAATATTTATATGCATAAATAGTTTTTATTACAAAATAAAATATATTCAAAATTAAAAATGTCTTTTATTTTTATGTTGCCAAACAGACTATTGTATGAAGCTTTTTTTTTTAAGTTCTTTTTTAAATGATAGCGAAACAGTCAATTGATTTCTTAGAAAAGCTCTTCTTAAAAAAGCTCTACTGACAAAAGTTCTACTGATATAAACTCATCCAAATAGGCCGCACTTAATAGATTCATTTTGTTGACATTCCATATCATTCTTTGGACATTGCATGAGACTAAATATATCCCCTTTTTTATTGGGACATGCCTTACTGAACAATTATGCATATTAAATCTCTTAAGAATTCTTTGGATATAGTGTTTCTAAGACAATCGTACTAGTCTTTATGATCTATTTCAAAATATTGAGATTCTTATCATATAAGATACCTCTCTTATATCTTTTACTTCAAAATTTTTAGAAAGGAAATATTTTGTCTTATACAATATGTCAAAATCATTAGCAAAAAATAAAATATTATCAAAATAGAGAACTAGGAATATACATCAATCAACAATATTTTCTTCGAAACCAAAATATGTTATAGTATCATTAAACATAATATACCATTATTGAGAAGCTTGTTTAAGTCAATATATTGATTTCTTAAGTTTGCACACCATATGACCTCTCCTTCTATGAAAAACCTTCATGTTGATAAATATAAACTTCCTCCTCAAGATTACCATTCAAAAAAGTAGCTTTCACATCTATTTGATGTAGCTCTAAATCAAATTAAGCCACTAATCCTATAATTATTCTCAATGAGTCTTTCTTTGAGACATATAAAAAGGTATTTTTATAATCAATTTTATCTTTTCAAGTATAACCTTCGGCCACGAGTCTAGCCTTATATCATTCAATATTTTCATTTAAGTCACGATTGATTTTAAAGACCTATTTGCATCCAACTCATTCAAATCCTTTTGATAAATTAAATATTGTTTCGTTCCAATGAATTTAACTAATCCATTATAGCATCATTCCATTTATTAGACTTGTCACTTTCTATAGCTTGTGAAAATGAACTAACATACTTTTTAATGTCGCGTTCAAATTTTTACTCTTATAATTAAGTTGCATAGTCATTAAAAATAGCTAATCTCCTTATTCTTACATGTTTATTTAAACCTATTTCGTATGGTTCGTTTATTTTAATTAGTTGTAAGTTTGTTCCTTTATAAGGTACTATTTCATCAAAAAGTTATCTAGGATATTTTGTTCTTCCAACACCAAGACAACATTTGATACAGATGTGGATACCTTATTTCACTAATATCTATAACATGTTTTTAGCACTCTTATTAACTTCACCATTTTCAATGAACTTGGCATTAGCTATTTCAATAATTCGACTACGGTTTAGACAATAAAACCTATACCATTTAAATTTTTCTAGGTAACCATTAAAGTAATCAATAAATAAATCTAATTTCCTTTAATGCAGATTATAAGTTGTGGTTATTTTAAAGAACCCCAAAGCATGCAAGTTCCTCAAACTTGGTTTCCTTTCAGTCTATGACTCAAATGGAGTTTTAGGGACTGCTTTCCTTGGAATACTATCTAGCAAATAAATAGCAATTTTAAGTTCGTGCATCCATAAGATTTCAGAAATGAGGAATTATTCATCATACTCCTAACTATATCTATTAATGTCTTATTGTCTTTCTGCCATACCATTTCGCTAAGGCATGCCTGACAAAAGGTAATTTGCATATATGCCATGTTTCTTAAGAAATATTGCAAATGGACCTAGACAGTACCCTCATTCATCATATTTTCATAATATTTACCACCTCTATTAGATCTTATAATTTCACTTTTTTATTTAATTGTTCTTTAACCTCCTTTACAAACACATTGAGGGTTTTTATAGTTTGAGATTTTCAAGAAGTAAATAGATATATTCATATGGTAAAAAGCCAAAGATAATCAAATGCGTTTCTCACTAAAATTTGGAGTGTCAAGAGGTTCACATAGAACAATATGTATAATTTCAAGGAGTAGAGTAGTTCTTGTAGCTCCTATTTTACCATATTTGGTTTTCTTTCCTTTAATGCAATCTACATATATACCAAGATTGCTAAAATTTAAAATGGGAAGAATTTATTTCTTTATTAGTCTTTCTAATCTTTGTTTGGAGCTCACTATAGCAAAAAGAGCTTTAGACAAGAAACAAAATTGTAACTATAAGTACAATTATTATTTCCATTTTATTAAGGCAACAAAATTCATATCGTTAAATAAAGTGACACTATTATAGATGTAAGGAAACAAAAAAAAATTATTAGGCAAGAAAATAAATAATGTTGTTTAAAATTTTGATAGGCAATAAAATAGTTTCAAACTTTAGAAACAATATTGAATGGATATATCAACAATTTGAATCTTTATATGGAAACAAATTGGCTTTTTTAGGCAACGGTATCTAATGACAAAAAGAACATTTTTTCCTTTCATTAGGAGCAACATACATTAATTTTTGTTAATACAATAATATATAATATTGAAAGTAACCATACATAAATTGATATATGTCATAAAATATATATTACCAAATGTCGATAACGGAAGAACTATATTTATATATGCTGCCATATAGTCCATATGGACTTAATGAACAACCATTAACATATTCAAAATACAATAGCTAAAAATTTTTAGCTAAAATATGCCCTTATATTATCTTCCTATAATCCATATGGAATATAAAAATGTCAACTAAAATACCAAAAAAAATATGTGGGCACTTCAAAATCCTTCACAAAATACCTCCTTATACACTCCTGGTCACCACCTTTTTGAAAAAACCAACAAGTAGAGTAGAATTATTTCAAAACAACTATATTTATAAATAGGTTGATATATCTAAAGAATAATGTATTAACTACTTTATTGTAGCCTGTATTTAGTAAAGACAAATTAACATTGTTCAAAAACTAACGAAATAATGATTCAATTCTTTTTATTACCAAAGTCAAAAGGAATAAAATTTTCAATCCACATTGTGTTCGATATGTTTGCAAATGGAAAAATAAGAAAAAAAATAATTTTCAATTGATCTTAATGTAAAAGGTAAGAAGATGAACAACATTAAATAAAAGAACTTTGTCATTTGATATTCTTCATGTTGATATGTATAATATGGAAGAATAGAATATTTCAGAAAAATGTTTTAAAAATATCCTCCTTAATTAGAGTTTAGATGTTAATAGAAAGATATTATACTAAAGAAAGCATAAAGAAACACTAGGGAGTGCAAAAGATATGGACCCTAGTGTAGCCACAACTAATCATAAACTAAAAGCAATTAAGGTTATATATAAAAGAATAAATAAAGATAATACATCTTTTATATGTTGAGGCCAAGATATGAAATTCTTATATGAGTTTACTTTGAGGATAAGGGAATAAACTAGAATGCTAATACAGTGAGAATGCGAGCAACTCACGTGATCAAAGTACCTTAACATCTTCCCAAAGCTTCATCCTATAAGTAGAATGATTTTAATGTCCTTACTAGATATTTGATCCATTTTATTCTTTTTATTAGTAGTATAATTTATGAAGTTAAAAGCTAGAAGTAAATGTAACTTTGATAGCAAACAACTTAAGAGTAAGAGAGCAATGATTAAAAGCTTTAGAATAGTTATCAAACTTAAAAAAGAAACAAAGTGCATAATTTAACTTGATTAGTTACTACCATTCAAAGAATTATTTGTATAGATGTAGCCTAAAGAAAAATAAAAAACTATTAACACAACTCTTGAAATTGTGAGCAACAAGTTGAAGTCCAAGATAAAGAAAAAAAAACAACTATGTCAGGAGTTCGATCCTATTTTTTTTTTCCTTTTGAGAAGAAAATGGAATAAAATACCTTATTTCTGCATATTCTACACCATCAAGAGTTAGAGACGCATCACACCATCAATTTAAACAATCAAGTTGATGCCTTTCTAAAAGAATCTATTGATGAGATTTAAGTAAAATTTCTTAAGAAATCATAATAAAACAAGGAATTAAAAAGGCAAAATCAAAGTATAGAGATGACAGGTCATCCTTTTATAGGTATTTGCCAAAATGGAGAAGAGAAATAAGCATTTTACTTGAATATGTCAATGTGAAAAGGTATATAAAAAGGGTTCTATATTTGGAGGCGAAATGAATTTTAAAGGAGGGGAGGCCTAGTTTAAAAAGTCATTCATGTTGGAACATGAAAGAGGAGTATTTGCAATTCACCTTCTAATATATAACATAAGCATCAAGGAAAAAATAATAAAATATTAAAAGAAACACAATCACTCACCCTTAACCCTTAACCCTTAACCCTTAACCCTTAACCCTTAACCCTTAACCCTTAACCCTTAACCCTTAGCCTAATAAGAGAGTTGATATAGTTGTGCAATCTCATTGGGGGCATGGCCTGCAAGTAGTAGATAGTTGCAAGGTTATATCATCCAAGCGAACCTCATAGAGAATAATAAACAAATGCATAAAACTGTAGAAAAATAACTAAGAAGATTGGTAACTTTGATCATCCACTAACTAATGAAGAACACTTGGACTTCTTTTCAACTAGACTTTTCTTACCTCTAGTAATATTTCTCAAAATCATTTATAAGGATTTCTTCATGTCATCTAAACCCTATGACAAGAACCAAATAAGAAAGCATAAAATTCCAAAAGAAAATGATGGAATCTTATATTGACTATTAAATGAAAATAACATTAAGGAAATGATCTGGAGTTATCATTGTAAAACATACAGTAGCAATAAAACCTCTGTTGGCAATAAAATCCTAAAAAAGAATTGTTATAAGGCTAACAAGATTATTTAGAAATGCTTTGAATGAAGCCATGGGTGATGAGCTACTTGAATACCTTCAAATTAAAATGTAAAGTTATAAGCTTGTATTAAGACTGAGATAGAAGAAGCATAGGGTTAGATGCACACTTACGGAGAAGAAAAAATAAATAAGATGAAGTTTTCAGGAGAACAAATAGATTAAACCTTTCAATGGTTAATATAACATTCAAAATGTAGGTTAAGATTGTGGATAGAGAACCCAGAACTCTTGGTGGACTTCAAGTTTAATCAAGAATAAAAAGCAATATCTTTCTTCCAAAATTTCCATCTTATTATACATAAGTCTTTTTTCTTTCATCCAATTCTAGTTATCTCAAATAAGGAAACATGAATAACTTTTTTGAACAAAAGTAGTAGAAGTTCATCCTTCAATTCTTCCCACAAATTTGGCAATCTAGATAAACCCAACATTTACCATTTTAAAATATGTATCAACCCGAAATTGACATAGGTCTTCGGTAAACAAAAGCCTACATAATAGTTCTAACGTTACTCCTTAAACCACTCAGCCATCTCTCCTACATAATGATTATGGCCCAGAAATCGAATGAATTGTGAGTCATTCATATTCAATTGTTAGATAGGTATAGTTCTTACAATTAATAGATATTTCAAATGTATGTATAACTTAAGTATCTTATAGGTAGGGCTTGTCTGAAGATAATGTTTTGAATAGGAAAAGAATTTGATTTATATCACTTATGGAATCTCAACTTATACCATAAGACCCTCAATATATAACCCACATTTCTGAAATAGTAGACAAATTTGGTTTGTATCACTTATGGAGTTAGCTCATACCATGAGCCCCTTAACAAAAAAAAAGATTTATTTGGACAAGTGTAGCAACCCATCTTCATATACCTAATAAATATAGGCTTTAAGCTTGTAGGTGGCCCTCTTTCTCATTGTGTGCGTACATGAAAGAGATGCAAATAGAAATACAAATACATTAACTTTAAGACACCTAAATCGAGATCTCTAGGGAGAAGATGAAATAGTTATCACTTTGTGTGTTTATCTAGTAGTTGGAGTTATGACTCAGGACAGAAGATGCTCAAGGTTAGCCTTTAGCCAATCACAAAACATATTCTCTTGGTTTTTGTTTATTGGCTCTAGTTGGATGCAAACACCCAAATCTTCTGATGCAATCACCTAATGGTTACTCTAGTTTTTTCCTTTCTTTTAATTTTATTTTTATTAAAATTTCACTATATATCATTAATCCTCTACTTTAAAATATGTTTTTATTCATAATTAAAAAGAATGCTTTTAAATGAGTTTAACATCTAATTTTGATTCCTTGATTCATTTGATTTGGGAAATATTGATTTATTTAATTGTAAGTATCATTGTAGTAGAGCTAAATAAATAAATCCGTAACATTAATAAATACACTTTAGGAAATAGATGACTGGAACTGTAGCAACAATTCTAAATGTTGCATATATAAGACTGTATTGCAACCATTTCTTTAATTTTGTTACCTTTTCTTATATGTATAAACAAAGTATTATTATCATTGCATTTTAGTATTATTAAAGGCAATACTTTAAAACTTGTTATGTTATATTAATTTTTAGCAATACTTTTTTAAACTGTTACAAATATGTCTTTCCCAAAGCCCATTTTGCTATAGATGACCCAAACATTTATACCATAAGTAAGTTAAATTATCATTCATTATGCTATTTTTAGTTCCAACATTATAATAAAAGAAAAAAAAAGATTTAGAAAATTTAATATTAATTGTCAATTTATATAAACCATTCATAAGAGTTCCACAACCAATAGTCAAGATTTGCTTAAATAAACTAAAACAACCGTTATTAAACATAAAGATAAATCCAGTTTTGTTAAGTTTAAAAAATTAAGTTTCTAGAAATTAAAGTTAAATAGAGAGTTTGTGTTAGATCTAGGTGATAAAAAGTATTTAATGTTAGATGATAAGTCACTACATCTTCAATTTAGACCTTCTTATGGTTTCCCACGAATGAAAAGTTCTTAATTGGGATTATAGTTTAGATTGTAAGTGATATGTGCTTAATTGTTGATATTTTTAATTATTTACACAAGTAATTATTGACATAAAAATGCTTAAGATACTCACTTTAATTCATATTTAATTTCAGGTACAATTTGGGAGCAAAGAAATTAAAGTGAGTCAAAAACGTCCCTTTTGAGACATTTTCTGAAGATCAATTCTCGCTTGCTTTCATGGAGCAGATAAAGAAAATTTAAAAAAATGAAAATTGAGAAAAAAAATATTATTAATGCAAGTAATTAAAAAAAAAAGAAAAAAAAAAGTTTGGTGGCTGCGTTTCACGCAGCCACACATGCGTTTCATGCATGCGTTAACGCTGCGTGAAACGCAGCGTTACACAGGAAAGGACGCACAGACGCAAAACGGCGCAGCAGAAAGGAGCACGCACGTAGAAGGTTTGAAGGGTTTAAAGAGCATAAAACTTATTTGTCCCATCAGGCGGCAGGAGAGGAATAAAACAAGAAGCAGTGGGCAGCTGCGGAGATTGGGGAACTGCAGGCGCTGGCGCTGGCGTGGAAGGCTACGGCTGGCTTGCGGCTTGGCTGAAGGTGCGGCGCTGGAGCAATAAGCACAGTAGCGGGCTGGAGAACACTCAGAAGAGCAAGGTTTTAACGCAGGAGGGACTTTATTTGTCTAATCAATCTACAGGAACAGCGACAGTCACGAGGAGAGCTCCAGGAGCAAGAGAAGTAGCGCAGGTAGTGAAGGGCTTTTGGCTAGGAATTTTAGATGGGACTAAAGCTATTTTTTTTTAGTAGACCCATGAAGAGCTAAATGTCCCGACGCCGGTTCGGAGGTAAAATCGACGCCGACGACCTGGGCTAAGTATTTTTATTTTATTTTGTTGTTTCTTTCTCTCATTAGGAATTGATTGTGTTATCCTGTTTAATTATTTTGGGCTTGTGTATGGATAATCAGATTTTCGTTATTATTCGGTTATTTGTGTATGAACCCATCGGGTATTTTTAATTGATGATTTTAATGCGTTCATTGA
>JANVCQ010000230.1:15551515-15565828 GCA_025531925.1 Erythroxylum plowmanianum
TGCAATCCTTGGTACAAATTTATTTGACCGGTTTCCAAGGATCAATCTTAGGATTGAAAGATAAGCCGCGATCAAATACTTTATGTAAGAGACCTGAAGAGGCTCTGGAAGGGAAGAAAGAATACTTGTAAATTTGATAAAGTATAGTGAAATCTTAGAAGAACTCTGAGGACTAGACGTAGCCCAAGGTTTGGGGTGAACCAGTATAAAAATTGCAGCCTTTATCTTCTAATCTTTCATTTTTAATTTCTCTTGTTCTTATACAAGTTTATAGAAGCTATTTGTAATTTAACTATGTAACTATTTCTGTATAACATTTTTGGTATTCTTTAATAGTTGAAAAAGTTCTTTTCAAGAAATATCAAAGGTTTCGTGTATTCACAAAAAGATTACACAATTTAACCCCCCTTCTTGTGTACTTTGTATATTTTACATGAATTCTATATTAACGTGTGATTTACTTCAGTTGTTTGTGAAATTTCTAGATATATTACGACTAATGGAAGTCTAGTTTCAGCAGGCATAAAAATCATGAAATTTTAAATTTTGTAGAGAGAGTTATGATTAAAAGAAGATAACTTGTTCCTAAAGGAACATTAAGAAGAAAAGGATGTAAACATTACACATAAGGTTAGGTTAGCTTGATGGTTGAGGAGACATTGTGCTTAATTAGTAAGCGAATTATTGAACTATTGAAATATGTTAAAATAACATTTATGATGATTGATTAGGGATGAATTTGGTTGTGGCGGTGTATGAATATGAGATACATGTTTAAGTAGTAAATACATTGTATATTTGTATGTATAAAGGCTCAGGAGTTACGGAGGAGCTCATATAGAGGATTGTTGAAGTCAAGGGAGTGTACTACTTATTTTAATGTGAGTTGGGGAAACCATATCTCTCAAATGGGATTAGAACATCCCTAGACATACATGATGACTTATATGTGAATTTTAAACCTAGGTAATGCATAATAGAATTGAATCTCAAATAGATGGTAGTATACTTGTATATTTAATAAACAACATTGTTTTGAATAACTCTTTGCACTGACAGAGAAACTAATGTTTTTATTACATGTTTTGAGAAATGATGATGTTTGGAACTTGCATATGCACAATCGAGTCATGTATGCTACATGTATGTGTTTTGTTTTGGCTTAGAGCTATAGCAAGGTTCCATTTTATTGGTTGGAAATAAAAACATGGTGCCATACTTGATTTTAGTACTTAATCATAGTATATGATTTTTGTGATTAGTCAGGTAACAATTGTCCATTCATCTTATAAGCACAACAGATTAAACAATCCCCATACCCTTGATGTTGGTACATAAAAGTCAAGTCCCCATATTGACACCTTTTTACAAGATTTGCAGGTGATTGCACACCTAGAGGTTTGATCACCGACAAGGTCATCACCTAGGGTCATGATGCTCTTGTCGATCGTAGTCTAGACTCACTACAAATGAAAGCAGAGTCAACATCGAGAATTGGTGGGTGTGCGCATTAGTTTGGCCAACTAGTTGTCACATATATGATTGTTTTAGCCTATTCAGAGAATTAGCTTCCTGACGAGATTTGATTTATACATGTGATGCTTTTGCATTTTTGTATACAAGAGCTGGAACCTATGTTCACTAGATAAGTGATTAATAGGCTAGGCCTATATGGTTTCTAACCAGTATATATTGAGTAATAGGCTAGGCCTATATGTTTCTATGTCATGTATGTTCACTTAATAGGTGGTTATGTGCATATTAGATGCGTCGAAAACATATCCTTAGGTTTTCTAAACCGTCTTAGTGTGTATCAGGCTCTATTTGCGATATATGCTTTTCCTGTTCACTAAGTACATAGTGTACTCACCTCTTCCTCTTTGCAACCATGCATGTTAATTTGGTATGCTAGAAGTTTTGAGTTTATCGTACGTTCTTTTGACATTTTAGGGGCATTACTGTACATGGGTAGTCTAAGTTTTGTACTTTTGTTGCATAGTGGCTCATGACCTGTTTTTATTAAGTTAGTTATGTTAATATGCTTTATGATTTTGTAAATTAAATTTTCACTATCTTATGGTTCGTAAATGACCTCATGTATAAACCTTTATATTGTTATTAAGATTGCTGTTAAGTGGACTTAAAAGTCTAATTATTGTGGTAGAGTTTTGAATGTGAATATAAAAGTTTTTTGAAACTGATTTACAAGTATTTTAATTGAGTTTTAGGATATTCAAAATACATTCATGCTACTGTCTAAATGTTTTTAAAGGATATTCAGTTAACCTTGCATAGTCAGGTTCGTGAGTACCCTTAGCCTGCATATACGGAGGTTGTCATGTCCTCGATTTGGTTCTAGGTCATGACAATTAAACTGGTATCAGGGCCTGGTTGTGACATTTTTAGAAGTGTTATTACCATTTTGATAGGGTCATGAGCCTTAGGAGTCAAGTCTAGGTGTCGAAAGTCTTTGGTCGAGAAGTTCAGTCTCACATCGTTAAGTTGACATCCTTAACAGTCGGATCATTTTGACTTTGGTGGAACTACATATCGACATTCCTTGGGGTGTTTTATATATCAAATAAGCTAGGCTTATTTTGATCTATTTTGTTAAACAATGTCTTTTTCTTTGATTTGTTAGAGATAGCATTACACAGATCTGCTTAATCAGTAAAGTAAGAATTTTGAGGAAAAAATTTCTTAAGGGGGAGAGTTGTAATATCTTGCCTCCTAAAATTGTTAAAAGAATAAATTGTTCGATTGAGTCACATGAGCTATTTCAATTGAGAATTTACAAGGTGCATTTCATTCACATGCATAATACTTATATACACATATGAATCATGATTTTGAAAACATTGCAAGATAGTATATGCACTTAATTGACATACTCCCATGTATGGAATGAAAATGAATGTTATATGAATGTGCATTCCCAATGTTTTACATTTTGAGTTACCAATAACATGTATTGATGGATTATAATTAGTGAATTGGGAAGTTATTGTTACTATTGAGTAATTGATGAGGTGATATGTGCATCTAGTCTAAGAAAAATGTTTAAAATCAAGACAAATTGATACATGGGAATTTAGGTTGATTAGGCTTATGAAATGGTGACATGTTGCATTGGGAATAAGTGAAAAATGGCTCAGTTAAATGAATAAAAAGTTGGTTGAGTACAATTGCTATAAGTGGCCCTCTAAGTTTGAGGCAAATAGCACTTTAGACCTGTGACATATGGAGCAATAGAATGACGACATATGTAGATTTACAGATGGTGACATATATAGCCTTACAATTGGTGACATGTGTAGCCTTACAATTGGTGACACTTGTAACCTTACAAGTAGTTACATTTGGAGGATTAAGTGAGTGACATGTGGAGTCTAAAGTAAGTGACACATGGACCAATAGAATAGTAACATATAGACTAATAGAAGGATAACATATATACGAATAGAATAGTGACACATAGATTAGTTTGACCCTCTACAAATTTTTAGAGAAAATGGATGAAAAAGGAAATAGAAGTAAGAATTAAGGTCAGCCATAAGGTTAGAACAGGGAAAAAATGAAAATGAGAAGAGAAGGAGAGAAAAAGGGGAAAAGAAGAGGAGATGGAAAAAAGTTGTCAAGGTAAGTTGTGTTGGATCAGAAAAAAAAAAGGCGTGTTATATTTAGAGAACTGATAGATTTCAAAACTTTTTAGAAATCTTATTTGCAGTGGAAGCAATATTTCCAAATAATCCTGCCAATCTGTAAATAATATGGTATAAGAATAATAATAAACATAAACAAAATGAAGAGTATTACCAACTCCTTTGCTACAGCTTTAGTTCTTTGCTGCGCTATCCGCTCCTTCTTCTAGTATCCAAACTTTTCCTTTTGAATCTTTTCCTTTATCAATCTATCTTCTCCTTGTTGTTGCATCCTCAACCAATTTGATTTACCTCTTGTTCTCCTAGGACAACTTGGTTAACAAAATCCTTTGGTGGGAAAGAAAAAGAAATACTTTGGAGGAGTATTGTTTTAGAAGAAAGAAGGAAACAATGAGACACTTCTCATGCAAATTTTTGAGTTTTTCATGCAAGATGAGAGCGAGAGTGATAAAAATGTAAGAACCCTTCTTACTCATTCCCACTTTCAGTTAACAACAAAGGAAAAAAGAGTTTTCCATCCAATGCATTATTTCTTCATTTAATCAATCATAAAGAAGCCATTAAATGAGACTTTTCTAATTTGTCTTTAAAATGACTATATGAAAAGTCTGTTATCCTAAATATTATCATGTTAACTTCAGTTTTTGATAATGTAAGAAGGAAGATAGTCCATCCAATATACATCTTTCTTCTTTAATCCAATAAATGCTAATAGGTTACATACTAACATTAAAAGATAACCATTAAACCATTTAATGGTAAGTTCATAACTCAATTTAATGATGATAAACCATAGTAAAGACCATATTTATTTAGCATTTTAATGTCAAATGTGCAGCTGCACATTTATCCCTAATAAAACTGAAATTGATCCTTCATTTCTTAAAAAAATTTGTTTTAATATAATTAATCTAATCAATTATATTAAACCAAAGTCTAGCCAATTTCTAAATGAACATTTGGGCTTTTAATTAACCATTAATTAGTGCAAGCCCAACATTCAATTATGAGCTTCTAAAACCTCCATTTATATTTCTTACTTAGCTTGATAACCTTCCTTAAAGCCAAGTGGGGAATCTTATTGGACTTTGATAATTCAAGCTCCAATAAGCCTAAAATTAACTTAATCTCATTAGAATTAATTCTAACTTATTAACTAAAAGTGATTCCACTGAAGACAATTAGTTGAACTCTTCAATTATTAAATATTATGAAAGCACATATTTTATGTCAAATTGCAAGCCCTATTTAGAACCTTATTATAGCCATCCACACAATAAAGGGTAAAATTACCGTTTTGCCCTTATATTGGTTTTTCCTTCTAGATCTCCCGTTTTACTTTATGTGGTGATTAACACACAAGATCTCATCTTGGTGTTAAGACTTGATGGGTAGCTAGTCTATCAAACTACTGGCGCTAATAAGATTAGGACATCCCCAGACATGCATGATGACTTGTATGTGAATTTTGAACCTAAGTAATGCATAGTAGAATTGAATCTCAAATAGATGCTAGTATGCTTGTTTATTTAACAAATGACACTCTTTTGAATAACTCTTTGCACTTGGAATGCAATTGATATTTTTATTATGTATTTTGAGAAATGATATTGTTTTCAGCGAACCTACACTTGAAGTGTAGAGTACAACGTTTTGTTTTCTGAAACAACATTTTAAAACAACTTTGAACTTGGAGTGCAAAAGATGACTTTTATTGCATGAAATAATGTTTTGGAACTTACATATACACAATCGAGTCATATAGGCTTCATGTATATGTTCTCTTTTAGCTTAGAGCTATGGTAAGATTTCATTTTATTGGTTGGACCGATAAATAAAAGCATGGTGTCATACTTGATTTTAGTACTTAATAATTGTATATGATTTTTGTGATTAGTGAGGTAACGATTAGCCATTCATCTACTAGGCACAATAGATTAAGTGACCCTGGTACCTTTGACATTGGTACATAAAAGTCAAGTCCTCATATCAACACATTTCTATGGGACTTGCAGGTGATTACATACCTAGAGGTCTAGACATCGACGAGTTCATCACCTAGGGTCATGATGCTCTTGTAGACCGTAGTCCAGACTCACCACGGATAAAAGTTGAGCTAACACCAGGAATTAGTGGGCGTGTACACTTGTGTGGCCGACTAATAGTGACTCATATGATTTTTTTGGCATATTATAAAATTTGGATTCTTGACGAGGTTTGATTTATACATATGATGCTTTCTAGTTTTTGTGTACTATAACTAGAACCTATGTTCACTGGATGAGTGATTAGTCAGCTAGGCCTGTGTGGTTCCTAACCAGTATGTGTTGAGTCATAATCTAGGCCTATGTGTTTCTATGTCATGTATGCTCACTTTATATGTGGTTATGTGCATGTTAGATGTGTGGAAAACTCGTCCTTAGGTTATCTAAACCGTATTGGTGTGTATCAGGTTCTATCTACAAATATGTTTTTCCTGCTCACTAAGAACATAATGTACTCACCCCCTCCGCTTTACAACCATGCAGGTTAATTTGGTGAGCTTGAAGTATATTTGTATCGTGTGATCTTTTGACTTTTTTAGTGCATTAGTGCATGTTGGTAGTCTTTGTTTTGTACTTTTGTTGTGTAGTGGCTCATGAACTATTTTTGTTAAGTTGGTCATGTTGATATGCTTTATGATTTTGTAAATTAAATTTTGATTATCTTATGGTCTATACATGACCTTATGTATAAACCTTTTGTATTGTTGTTGAGATTGCTCTTGAGTGGACTTAAAAGTCTAGAAGTTGTGGTAGAGTTTTAAATGTGAATATAAAAGTGTGGTTAAAATTGATTTACAGGTATTTTAACTGAGTTTTAGGATTTTCAAAATATAGTCATTGTACTATCCAAATGTTTTCAAAGGATATTTAGTTAGCCTTTTATAGTCAAGTTAAGTGTACTATGAGTATCCTTAATCAAGGTATGTGGTTATTGTCATGTGCCTGAAGTGGTTTCCAAGTTATGACAAATATACTTAGATCAGATCTATATTATGAATACTAAGACCATAAATTTCTTAGTTACTTAAAAAAGAATGTGATTTTCTCACAATGGACTCCTATTGGAACTCTACAACATAATAGAATATCTAAGAGGAGAAATCATACTCTATTAGGTATGGTACATTATGTGATAAGTCATGCAGTCCTTCTTGTCTCGTTTTGGGGATAAGCCATTAAAACTACTACTTAACTTCTAAATAGAGTTCCATCCAAATCGCTTGATAAGGAAACATATGAGATATAGAGTGGTAAAAGATCAAAATTGTCACACTTAAATATTTTGGGATATAATGCTTATATGAAGTGTTCAATATCTAATAAGATTAAATCTAAATTAGAGAAATGCAAATTTGTGGGGTATCTAAAAGAGAGTATTGGATATTAATTTTACCATCATCTTAAGCAAAAGATGTTTGCCTCATGATATACTACATTCTTAAAAAGAGAATTTATTATTAAAGAAAGTATTGGTAGTAAGGTAGAACTTAGAGAAGTTCAACAACCCCAAATTCACATCCAGATGGAACAAGAACCTTAAGTTGATACATATGATGTATACCCAAAGGTTCAAAAGACATATAGTCTGTGACTTATCGTTATTATACATTGTCCCCTCTTAGATTAGATCTACATATTGAAAAGGATAATGTAGTGCTTATACATGATAAGCGTACTATTTTTGAAGAAGCAATGTCTAAAAATTATTCTTTAAAATGGCATAAAGCCATAAGATTTGAAATGGAATCTATATACACTAACCAAGTATATAGTTTGGTGGATGCACCTGATGGTATTGTACCTATTAGATGCAAGTGGCTTTTTTAAGAGAAAAATTGACATAGATGGTAATGTATATATATACAAAGCAAGGTTAGTGGCTTAAGGTTATAAGAAAAATAAGAAGTTAATTTCAATAAAACCTTTTCCCTAGTAGCTATGTTAAAATCTATAAGGATCTTATTAGCTATAATCGCATATCATGATTATGAAATATGGCTGATGGATGTGAAAATGACATTTCTTAATGGGAATTTGCAAGAGGGTATGTATATGACACAACTTGAGGGCTTTGAATCCAACATATTTCCTAATCAAACATGCAAGTTGCATAAGTCTATTTATGGAATTAAGTAAGTATCTTAAAGATGGAACATCTATTTTGATGAAACAATCAAAGAGTTTGATTTTATCAAAACTATGGATAAGTCATTTTTCTATACGAAGGTTAGTGAGTGCAAACATTTTACTAGTTTTATATATGGATGACATATTGCTAATTGGATATCTAAGACATGGTTATCTAAGAACTTCTCTATAAAGGATATGTGAGAAGAAACCTATATTCTGGGAATAAAAATTTATAAAGATAGATCAAAGGGGTTGCTTAGGTCATCCCAATCCATATAAATAGACAACGTGTGAAAGACGTTTAACACGAAGAATTTCAAGAGGGTATTCTTACCTATATTGTATGGAATTTCTCTATCATAGGGTGAGTGTCCTAAGAGACAAGAAGAGAGGGGTCAAATGGATTGTGTTTCATATGCTTCAACAATTGGATTAATCTTATATGTGATGCTCTATACTAGACTAGATGTATCTTACAATTTAAGCATAAAGAGCAAGTTTAAATTCAATCTACGTGATTGTCACTAGATAGTTGTGAAAAACATCTTAGAGTACTTAAGAAGAACTAAATTTCTTTTCTTGGTCCATGGAGGAGCTAAATTGAGAGTTCAAGGATATAAATTTCTTTTCTTGGTCCGTGGAGGAGCTAAATTGAGAGTTCAAGGATATTTAGATGCTAGCTTTTAGTTAGATCCGGATGATAATAGATCACAGTCACCGCACATTTTTAGTTTAAATGATGATGCAGTAAGTTGGAAGAGTTCCAAACAACTAACCATTACAGAATACATTTCAGTGTTAGAGGTGACAAAGGAAGCAATTTGGATTAAGAAGTCCATGACTGAACTTGGAGTGGTTCCTAGCATTGTTAAGGATATATAACATTATACTATGACAAAAATGGTGCTATTACATAGGAAAAGCAACTAAGATATCAACAACGATCCAAACATGTTCTCAAGAAGTTTCACTTGCCTAATGAGATTGTGGAGTATAAAGATATAAAATTAGAGTAAGTTCCTGATATGTGTTTAATTGTTGATACATTTAATCATTTACACATAGCAATTAATGATATGAAAATGCTTAAGCTACTCACTTTAATTCATATATGATTTTAGGTACAATTTGGAAGTAAAGAACTTAAAGTACTACACTTGGGTCATTTTCTGAAGATCAATACTTACTTACCGCCAAAGAGAGAGAAAAAGAAAATTAAAAGACAAGAAAAAACATAGAAAGAAGATGAATTAAAGTTGCTCAGCTATGCATGTCCCTTGTAAGGACCATGCAGCAGGTGGATAGCCAAAACATCAATACAGTAGAAACAAATGTGCAAAACGTGCCAGCAGGTGTGTTGGACCCTGAAAATTTTTTTCTTTAAGTTAAGCATGATTTGAAATAGTTTTGAGGTTTAAATGGATTAAATTTTTGGAGTTATAATTATGTCAAGGTTAGTAGGATTTATTGAATGGGTAAGTGGAATTAAAGTGTTAATGTAATAAGGATGTTCAAGGGCATTTTTGGGAGACCATTTAAGCATAAAAGAACATAAGCATATAAGTAAGGGTAAGATGGACTTTTCGGACTCATTAAGGGTACAAATTGAAAAAGAATACGTTGTCTTGCTTATAAGAGAAGAAAAACGTGAATTGAAGAGGGATGAGAGTGGAAACGAAAATAGGAGAGAAGAAGATAGGTTTATGTGAAAAAGAAAAAAAGAGAAATCAAGTTTGTTAAGGTAGGTTAACCATCTTTTCTTCTTGCTTTATCAAAGGAATGAGTTGTATTGAGGATGAAGGAGTTACAGAGAAAAGAGGTTTCTATGGGAAGAAGATGGATTAGGAGAACCCAATTGATTTTAGGGTTTCTAAACTAGATCTTATGTTTTCTAACCTTGATAGACTATGGGTAGGTTATATTTGAGTTTAATTTGTGTTTATTGCAATTTTGGTTTTTTTTTTAAGTTTAAGAATTTTATTGGAATGTTGTTTTGAATGGAGCCTTGATTGTTTTAGGAAACCAAGGGAATCCTGCCTAAAAGCAAGGGGAAAGGTAAGCTTGACTTGGATTTTTGCAAGTTAATTAGGTGGGTAATGTATTTATAGTTATTATGTAATTGGGCAAATTCTTGCCTATGTGTGTGTATGTTGATTTGCTTGAAACTAAAATAATTGTGAATGTTTGGAAATGCATGATGCATTGTGATTATTTTATACCTTGAAAAAGGTTATAACATTTGGAATTAGATGAAAAGAAGAAAAAAGCATGAAAGTATGAACATATAATTGAATTCAGCATAAATTCGTTGTGATTGGGCAAGAGAGGAACCCGTTTCGTTAGTCACGTGCACGTTGACCCATAGCCTTCTCCCGGCTGCCCACTTGAGGTCACGAAATCCTAAGAAATCGGACTCGTTTTGTTTACGATATAAACTTCAGTTTCTCCGTTTCATTCTAGGGAACTCTCGAGCCATTTGTTTGTGCATTGCATCTTTAAATTTTCAAGTATGGTGCATAGTTGAGTGTTATGTTTAATGGCTAAAGTTTATGCTGTGTGTTATAAGTTTGAGTAAAATTGATCAAATGCTTAAATTGCTTTATTATGTAATTAAAGTTATGTATGGGCTTCTGTTAATTTGGCAAATGAGTTTAGAACTAAAAAGTTTCCCAGGTGTATATGCATGTTTCTTTTGTATGTACATTTCATAATCTAAGTCTTTCATAGGTGTATAAATTGTGTACTAAATTCAAGGGAAAGACTAGACTAATTTAGGGTAAATTAGTCAAAGTTGTCTTCTAGAAAGATGTAGTTTATCTTTCTAGCTTTCCAACGATATAAAGTATGAAATTTTTGGATATCAAAGTCAAAAGTTAGGTTCCTTATAAGTGGAGATGCTCAGGAGTATAGGACGCATCGTGTGGTGAGGACATATCATCTGGTGAAGACGTATTGTCTAGTGATGACACATCGTCTAGTGATGATGTGTCATCTAGTGAGGATGCATCATCTGGTGAGGATGTATCGTCTGGTGATGACACTTCATCTGGTGAGGATGCTTCGTCTGGTAAGGACGCTTCTTCTGGCGATGATGCTTCATCTAATGATGGCATCATATCGTCTAGTGATGACGTCATATTGTCTAGCACATTATTCATCCAATCCTATCATCTATTTCCATTTTTGACCCTCTATACGATAGAATTTGTCTTAGAGATCTCATGAAAGTTGTAGATTTGGAAGTCCTCTTAGAAACCATTCAAAAAAAACCTTAACCTGAAATCTCTAGTGAAAGTTATGCCAATTGTTCTGAGATAGGTACAATGTGATTGAGGATAGGAGCATGGTTGATTCTTTTGGCATAACTTGATAACCCGACCTACAAGTTAAGAGATTTTGAAGTAAAAGATTCTTGACACACTTTCCTATCTCTCAATAAAATTTGTAGCTTTTGGGGTCGATTTGAAAGAGATTGATGGAAGGAAATTGAGGGATCGGTCGGAGGGGTATAACTAGGTTATGAATACACTTTGGATTTTTAAGCATATCTTAAGCTATAGAGCTCCAAATGAGAAGGTTATTGTTTCAAAATAAACTAGAGGCACGGAGCTACAATTGGCCTAAAGAAGTCAAATTGTGATGTTGGTGATGGGCTACTGTGGGCAAGCCACCTTTGTGAGATGACAAAAAATCAAGGGTTCATTGGAATAATCCTACAAGGAAACCCACTCACACTTTTCAACTCTGGAATGATAATTGAGCTTCGAAAATAGGGCTTAACATCTTGTGGTATCAGAGAGAGAGTTGAACTCTAGAAATATGGGTTAATGAAGATCACATCTTTTGACTCCGAATGTTGGGCTCAGGAAATAGGGTCCAGCATTGTTTGGTATCAAAGGGATTGTTGGGCTCCGAAAACATTGTCCAATAAGGTGGAAGCATGAGCAAATGATAAAACGACACAACGTAACAGGACAACATCATAGAAGAAAATGACAGTGGGAGAAGTGAGAAACGCAGACTATGTGTTTTACTAAACACAAATAGCATCTACATTTACACAAATAATATTTGCGTAAACACAGGCCATGTCTATGATTCATGCAAACGTTATGCATGAAATACAAACATTTAGCGAATATGTTTCCAATGATTAAAGGGGTGAATAGTGATAGTGGCCAAAAGAGTTAATTTGTCACATCAAGCTATAACCACATGGAAGAGGAGCTTGAAAGAGAGTAAACAGAGAAGAGAGTTGCATGAGAGAGTAGCAAATAGAGAAGGGAAGTGTAATAAAGAAAGAATAAGGGGGTTTCGGCTAGGGATATATGATAGGGGCTTAAACATTTTTTAGGAGAGATCTATGGAGGGCTACACTTCTCGATGCTAGTTAACAGGAGACATCAACGCCGACAACTTAGATTAAGTATTTTTATTATTTTTTTGTTTTTTATCTCATTAGAAATTGATTGTGTTATTCTATATTAATTGATTTGGGTAATGTGTATGGATAACCAAATTTTTGTTATTGTTTGATTATTTGTGTATTAACCCATTACGTACTGTGAAAAGAAGATTTTAATGCATTCATTGAATCGTTTAATTGCAAACCCATTACTGGAATTTCAATATAATATGTAATTGTTATGTTGAAATTCATTTGTAGAAACTAATGATCTATAATCATTAGGGATAACATGACTTAGGTTAAATGACGCATCGTATGTAGTTAGTGCCTTAATTAATCGTGTAATATCTCACCTTGTAAAATTGTTAAGAGATTAAACTAATAGATTGAGTCACATGAGTTATTTCATTTAAGAATTTAAGAAGTTAATTTCATTCATATGCATAATATTCAAATACACATATGAATTATGATTTAGAAAACATTGTAAGAAAGTATATGCACTCAATTGACATATTTCGGGGTATGGAACCAAAATGAAAGTGATAGAAACGTTCATTCCCAATGGTTTGCAATCTGATTTACCAATAACATGAATTGAAGGATTATAATTAGTGAATTGGGAATTTATTGTTACAATTGAGTAATTGATGAGGTGATATGTGCATCTAGTCTAAGAAAAATGTTAAAGAGTAAGACAAATTTATACATTGGAATTTAGGTTGATTAAGCCTATGAAATGGTGACACGTGGAATTGGGAATAAGTGACAAATGGCTCAGTTAAATGGATGACAAGTGGCTTGAGTATAATTGCGACAAGTTGCCTTCTAATTTTGTGACAAATGGCACTTTACACTTGTGACTTGTGGAGCAATAGAATGGTGAAATGCGTATGGTGACATATATAGCATTATAATTGGTGACATGTGTAGCCTTACAATTGGTGACATGTGTAGCCTTACAAGTAGTGAAATATGGAGGCTTAAAATGAGTGACATATGGAGCCTAAAGTAAGTGACACATGGACCAAAAGAATAGTAACATATAGACCAATAGAAGGATAACATATGTACCAATAGAATGGTGACACATGAACCAATAGAATGGTGACACATAGATTAGTTTGACCTTCTTGAATTTTGTAGATAAAATGGATGAAAAGTCAATAGAAGTAAGAGTGAAGGTCTGCTATAAGGTTAGAAAATGGAGAAAAACAAAAATGAAAAGAGAAGGAGAGAAAAAGGGGGAAGAGAAGACGAGAAGGAAAGAAGTTATCAAGGGAAGTTGAAATTCTGGTTTCAATTTCATCTCTCTATTTCAATCTATTTTTCATATCCTTAGAGCACGAATTTGAAGAAACTCAAAAAATGAAAGTTGTAGATATAGGTATTACTTTGACCACTGTGAAAGTGGCTTGACAAAATAGAGACTAGAGTTGGAGTTACGCTTGTTTCCCTAATACTGCTTGTGATAGACCCCTGTGTAGGAACATTCTATTATTTCTTGATTTTGAGGACCTTAGAGTCAGAATCACTGAAAGTATAAAGCATGAAAATGATTAATGATGTCTTATTAATGCTTTTGTGAAACGGTTTTGTTAGGAGATGAATTGATAATGATTTACTGAGGTTTGTGTTGGAGTTATGTAAATATAGTGCCCTGGAAAGCAAGTGAATTTACATGTACCTTAATCTTCTTTAGTTACAATTTTGTAATGGGAATATTTATTATTAATAAAATAAAAGAGTTTGGTTTTAATGAGCATTATATATCTAGTTATAAGGTACCAAGATTATTTTCTAAGTAATATACATATACATAGAGATGTATGGGAAATATGTATATTATTAGAATCTAAATTAAAAGATTCACAGTTGAATAATCAAGTTGATTGCTTGATTATGTTTTAGACTGTAGTGTTACGATTTATCTCCGTGTAAGTAAAGGAGTATAATTCAAGGGAATGATTAGTTTCATATCATGATAGTATTTGACTATCGATAATGGCACTATTAAATGAATCTAAAATTAAGTATGTTTTCAAGAATAAAGTGGGTCATTACTTTA
>JANVCQ010000230.1:15587854-15597942 GCA_025531925.1 Erythroxylum plowmanianum
TTATTTATTATTATTATTATACGAAATTAATTTCTTATTGTTATTGTTATTATTATTATTTGTTAACTTTTTTACTATTATAAATTATTCGTTTTAAAATAATCAATGAATTACATCTTTTTAATTATATTATACTACATGGGCATTTTCGTTATTGATACTGTTTTTATATTCTGTCCACTGCAATCAAACATATTTCTATTTTCAAGACGGAGATAATTTTTTTGTTCTGTCTATAACAAGCAAACACTTTACTGTCTCCAATTTTTGTTCTATTTCTTCTTTAAATTTTTGTCTAATTCTGTTTCTACATCTTGGAGATAATAATTAAATGCAACGTAAATTTTCGTCTCGGCATATTGAAAACAGTGACCAAATGTAGCATTTCTGTTTTCTAAACCTTTTTCATTTTCCTACGTTCTTTTTATATATATATTCTTAGAAAAGTTTGTCAATGCTGTTTTACTTGCCGTCTTAAATGTGTTACTATTCTGCGCCTACCTCTGTTCTTCTTTTGTTTTCTTTTTTCACTGATGATCTTGGATAGAGAAGGGCGAGTAGCGAGGTCTCTGCACACACTGTTCCTTTGAACTAAATAGGGTCACTTGTCTTGTCTTGTCTTCGTTGTTGTGTTCATAAAGTGCTCACTTGACGCAGTAAGCATGTTTACTGGCGAGTAGTGTGGGCACGAGTGACATTGTTGGGAAATTTGGAGTAAAAGGCGAAGGAGAGAAACATTGGTTCTTTTGCTTTTATTAGTGATGCATTTTCCTGTTCTACTTCCAGTCTTTTTTGAGGGTCATTTAGCAAAACCTCAGTTGTCTCTGCGACTTTCCTTGCTTTGTTGAAGGGTTTTAGATGGACGGGAAGGAAGGAACAAAAAACAGCGAGATCAGCATGGGGAAGAGAACGAACAATTTAGGAGAAATTGTGATAGCAATCTCTCACGAAGGCACTGCAAAAGCATGTGGAGACAAGAAACCGGCAAATGGAGCTACAGAAAATGACCAGGAATCTTTTTCTCAAAGCCCAAGCAGGCCAAGTTCGCCTCGTAAGGAGTTGAACTCTACTGGCCTTTCAAAGAGCTGTTATTCAATGGAGATTTCGGGGTTCAACCCCAGCCCAAATAAGTCCCCTAAAGTTCACAGTACTAGTGAAAACCTCATTGTAAGGCCACTTGCTAGGTCGATCTACTCAAAACCCAAGTCAAGATTTGGAGAACCACCAATTGCAGTCGATGAAACAAAGCTTGAAGATAGTAGTTTGAATGTGCAACAACTAATTGCTGGGAGCTCACCTCATAATAGGTCTGCTTCTAGTCTGAGGATAAACTCTATAACCTCCAAGACACCCTTGATGCAATCACCTGGAGGAACAGCTGATGATGAAAATGAGGAGGAGATGCACAAAACAATTGAACTGAGCTCAGCCAGGCGTAGCAGAGTAAGAACTAAGGCCGTGATACAGTGGGTTTCATTTGTGTGCATTTTGTGTTGCTTGGTAACTAGCTTGACTATTGAGAAATTTGAGAAGATTATAATATGGGGTTTAGAGTTTTGGAAGTGGTGTGTGCTTGTGTTGGTAATATTCTGTGGCCTATTGGTTACTAATTGGTTTATGCATTTTGTTGTGTTTTTTATTGAGAGGAACTTCTTGCTGCGAAAGAAGGTACTCTATTTTGTTTACGGTTTGAAGAAAAGTGTACAAGTATTTATTTGGATTGGTTTGGTTCTCCTTGCATGGATCTTTGTATTTGATCGTGCAGAGGAGAGGTCCAAGACTGCCAGCACAATTCTCCATTACATAACCTGGACACTTGTTTCACTTCTAATCGGGTCATTTTTGTGGCTGTTAAAGACACTTCTGCTGAAGATCTTAGCATCTAGTTTCCATGTGAGGACCTTTTTCGACAGAATTCAAGAATCAATCTTTCATCAGTATGTTTTGCAAACCCTTTCAGGCCCCGCACTGATAGAGGAGGCTGAGAGGGTTGGAAGAACTCCTAGCGCTGGTCAGCTAAGTTTCAGGAGTACCAAAAAGGGTAAAGGAGTAAAGGAAACAAAGATGATTGATATGGGGAAGTTTCATTACATGAAACGAGAAAAGGTTTCCGCCTGGACAATGAAAATTTTAATTGATGCTGTCAGAAACTCTGGACTGTCAACAATATCCAACACATTGGATGAGAGTGTTGATGATGAATGTGAACAAACTGACACTAAGATCACCAATGAGATTGAAGCAACTGCTGCAGCATATCGAATTTTCAGGAATGTTGCTCATCACAATTGCAAGTGAGAAAATACACATTGTGTTTATAATTTTTCATAGTGATTGTTTAACTTCTCTATTTTTTGTGATCTTCCTCTAAAGAGTTTCTTTCTATAGTTATCTTGAAGAGGAGGACCTTTCAAGGTTCATGATTAAAGAGGAGGTGAATCTTGTTTTTCCACTGTTCAAAGGATCTGAGACTGGACGAATTGATATAAAAGCCTTGACAGATTGGGTGGTGAGATGATTTTCCTTTCGTAATGGGTACAAGTTTTTGCTTCATTGATTCTTGTTATTTCTTTTCCAATATTGCCATCTTATTTTAAAGTTTCTTTTAACATTACGTATTGTGGTTTTCATTTTCTAAGAGAAAGTAAGCAGATGGCAAACAGAGATTTGGCAGAAGTCAAACCAAGGATGATTGAATTGGAAAGTTATGCTTGTCAATGATTTGAAATAATCAGAAAGTTTGTCACTGCTGGAAAAGGTTTACATGTCTTGTAGTTCAAACGAAGTCAATTCTTATGTATCTTAAATGCCAAAGCTATTTCCTTATTACCTTATGAGAACTTTATGGTTTGCCATAATTTGTCACATCCTTGGCAAATTAGGCACCATATGTATTGTAATTTTAATATTGCTGGTAAATGGCATCAAACTAATATGTTTCAAGTTGTAACAGGGAATAAACCTGTTAAATAATTAGTCTCATTAACTCTCATGACCAGTGCAGTGCTGCAGCAGAAATGGGAAATGGGAAATGGGAAACCTCTATTTGTGAGTGTAAACATCTTCCTTTACGTAATTCTTTATTTGTTGCAGGTGAAGGTTTACAATGACAGGAAAGCACTTGCACATGCATTGAATGATACAAAAACTGCAGTTAAACAGTTGAACAAGCTTGTGACAGGAATCCTGTTTATTGTGACCATTGTCATTTGGCTTCTTCTAGTGGAAATTGCAACGACAAAAGTTATCTTGTTCCTTTCATCCCAACTCGTGGTAGCAGCTTTTATGTTTGGGAATACGTGCAAGACCATATTTGAAGCTATCATATTTGTTTTTGTGATGCATCCCTTTGATGTTGGTGATCGTTGTGTTGTTGAGGGTGTTCCGGTAAGCACTAATAAATTAATTCAATTATCTGTTGAGACTTGAGACTGATAAAGCTTGGTAACTAGGTTTCATTTTGAACTTGACAGCTTTTGGTTGAGGAAATGAACATATTAACAACAGTTTTCTTGAAGCTTGATAATGAAAAGGTTTACTATCCAAATTCCGTATTGGCTACAAAACCAATTAGCAATTATTACAGAAGCTCAAATATGGGGGATACAATAGAATTCTCAATTGATTTTGCAACAACTGTGGAGAAGATTGGGCTCCTTAAAGAAAGAATCAAAATGTAAGTTCACTGTAACCTTACTCTTCTCATTTAGCTATATGTATGTTATGATTTCGTGAATTGATGGACATGCACATTGATTGAAAATTAGCTGCATGGCAGATTCTTAAAACTTGATTCACAACCAAAGATCCATTTTAATACCAATTCTAATATAATTTCGCTATCAACTGATACATGGACTGAGGTCTTACTTTAGGTGCATTACAATAGAAATGTCCGACTTTGGACCAAATAGTTGTAGCTGTGTTATTATCTTTACTTTCAAAATAGTTGCTTTAGAGATGAGACTTCTAATCCCGTTCTGCTTCCTATGCCTTTGATGAGGGGAATCCGTGTATTGTTTTAACATCCATTACAGTGGTAATTTGAGCAATAGAAAATCTGTATCACTGAATGCATGGTTACATTGGAAATGATCTCTGGTCCAAAATGGGACTTGTTTTCTCAACGGTTCTTTGAATAGTCAGTCTGATTTTATTAGGTGTTTGGAGAAGAATTCCCACCATTGGCATCCTAATCACAACTTTGTCGTCAAGGAAATTGAGAATGTAAATAAATTGAAGATGGCACTCTATTGTAACCACACCATGAACTTCCAAGAATATGCAGAGAAAAACAAACGGCGGACAGAACTGGTCCTTGAGATCAAGAAGATTTTTGAGGATTTGAGTATAAAATACTATCCGCTGCCACAAGAAGTTCATCTGAGCCATATACAATCGGATCCAAAAATCTGATGAGCAGATAATCCTGACACTCGTGGAAAAAGGATGCTTCTTATGAGGTGCAAATATGTGGTTTTTAGTTTGTGTTCCTTATGCTGTCACGCTGTTTGTATGAGTTATTAATAGATGGACTTTCCAATCCAAAGTAGCGTTATAAGTTGCCTATCAAAAGAATCGACGAACTTGGATCAAAAGTAGCATAATATGTTATCTGAAGTTTCAAGAAACATGGAGGGATCCTTGTTCCTTTGCATGATCTGCAATAAGCATGTCCTCCTTGTATCCAGGAAACAAGTGTCTCATGCAAATAGGCAAATATATAAAAGTAACTTACCCTAGTCAAATAATCTACATATTGTGGTGAGTTGCAGTTACGCTTAGTTATTTTGGTATTGGAATACATATGTTTGCTGTAGATGAATTGCTTTAGGTTAAGTATTGCGTTAAGTGTATTCCTTAGACTTCTACTTGGACAATTAGACGTTACGAAAAAATGGTGGGCCTAGTAAATCCCTTCATTCCTCATACAAAAATAACTAGAAATAAAACAATAATGGTAGTAAATTATAAAAAATAGATGATAATATAATATAGTATTTGATGAATACTTCTTATCTTATAAAAAAACATTAATAAACTTTTTTTTGGGGGGTAAATGAAGGTTATATTTCTATAGAATTGAACAAAAACATCTGTACAAAGAGTACTAAGAAAACACGATACTACATAACTGGAGAGTATCTAAGGAAGAAGAGTACAAAAGACGTAGCCGTATATGGTTGAAGTTGTCAATCGTGCCTGACATCCACAGTGAGGGATCGGTTCATAGCTTTGGCAAAAGTATATTCTCTAATTTGATTGATGATTCTAGCTGCAAGCGTGTGTGATTTCTCTTTCCATATGCCATAGATTGATAGTGAAAAGGCCGTAGAGAAAAGAATAACATTTGGAGTTTCTTTCTTCAATTTGCTGATGATCCATTCCATTACTGTATCCCAATCATAGCTAGCTGTATACGATGGCAATAGGTGTAAAACGTTACTCCAAATGGTTTTTGAATAAATGCATTGAAAAATATAGGTGATTACGATCTTCCGAGGCCAGGTTATAAAGAACGCATAGGTCATCAACTCTTCCATGCCATTAGGTCATAGTTTGGAGTCGGTTTTTGAGAGCTAGCCAATTAATAAAGGCGACTTTAGGACAGATGGTGTTATGCCATATCAGAGAAAACCACGGTACTAAGACGGATCCAATGGAGAGAAGTTGGTAGCAGGACTGATTGGAGATGACGCCAGAATGATCCAAGTTCCAGGTCATTTTATCTTCCTCTGTTGTATTGGATAGCTGCGGGAGATAAGGCAGAAGACAAGTGCATCCACAAAAGTCAGCATGCCATGCGTCGTGAACGATCAGTGAAGATGCCTTTAACGTTAAAGGCAATATGTTATGAAGCCTTCTAAAGTCGGGAGAGTCAATTAGTGGACTAATGTCCAACCAATTATCAAACCACACCCATGTTTTTGCTCCATTGCCAATAGAGTGTGGGTAGATTGTTGCATAATCTGTTTTAATATCCAAGATCCATTCTGAGTGTAATCGACCTGCCAGAAGTTTAAATGTTTCAAGTATATTTCGTTTATCCATTTTTGGACCATACGGTTGTACGATTTGTGTATAATTGCCATAAACGCTTGCACAAGGAAACCTTTTGCATATGAGAAACTGGAAACCACCAGAATTTTTAGGAACAGTGACTTCTTGCATTTCACTCGCGCCTTTCTAGAATTAGCGACATGTCCAGTCCAGAGAAAAGTTTTCATGATTTTTTCCAACTCTTTAAGGACCTTTCGAGATAACACCATGTGAGCCACCCATTGAACATGTAGGCTATTCATAAAAGATATGATAAGAGTTAAGATGGCCTGCATAAAAAAAGGGAGCGATTTTGCCACGCCATCACGTGAGATTTCATCCTCTCGATGAAAGGTAAGCAATCATGATACTTGGGTTTAGAGGCCATGATAGGGATTCCCAAATATTTGAAAGGAGGGGAACTACTACAAAAATCTCACCTATGTTTGATTTCATCAAGGTTGGTAATAGCATTTGAGACAAAAAAAAAACATCTCTCCTGTGCATTATATTTTAATCTATACCACTTCGCAAAGCAATCAAGAATATTCATAAGTATATGGATAGATTGAGGATGAGCACTGCTCAAGAGAACTAGATTATCAACATATTCGAGATGAGTAAGTCTTAGAACCTTGCATTTATGATGGAAGTGGAAGGTACCATTGCAATTTATAAGCCTGGTTAATAGTCTAGACAACCCCTCCATTACGAGAGTAAATAAATAAGACAAGAGAGGATCACCTTGTCGAATCCCTTTTTTCGGCTTAAAAGGAGTGGTGGGAGTACCATTAACTAACACGCTTAAAGAGGAAGAGCTAACACATGCCATGATCGATTGAACAAATTGAGTGGGCAAACGAAGTGCTTCAAGACATAATTGAATGAATTGTCAACTAATGGTGTCAAAGGCTTTGAAAAAATCAATCTTAATTAAGCTGTTAAAGAAGAAGAGCGAAAGATGAAAGAGAAAAGATACAAAGAAGAAGACTTAAGAGATGAAAGAGAAAAGCTACGAACAATTTTCAAGGATAGTAGATACAGACAGCAACACACAACGCATATGTTTACAAGGGCCTAATAGACTTTTATTAATTAGCTAGCTAGATTAGTACAGGTTGTTATAATAGAACAAATCCTTACCATTTATTTTTATTCTGTCCTTTTCATAAGGTGTATGGTCAAGATCAACTTACCAATTATATATATATGAGTCTAAGCAAATAATACAAGAGTGAGTGTACAAAGTTTTGTATTATACCTTTCTTCATGGTGTCAGAGCTCCATTGATAAACATCAAAATGGAAGAAAACTCTAGGTCATCTGCCACCACCAAAAATGACACATTATACTCACTGGACTTTTCAGCCGTAGCAAAAACTCTAAACATCAATGTGTCCATCAAACTTAAGACAAAATTTTGTTAATTGGAGAGCCCAAATTCTTGCAGCAATAAGAGCTCTTGAGGTTGAAAACTTCATCAACTTGGCACCTCATCCTCAATTCATCACTGCAGATACAAATCAAGTCATTGAAAATATATAATATGAATCAAGGCAAATAACATATCAACTACTGCTATGTTGGTTATTTTCAACAATCGGAGAAGAAGTAATAGGGTAGGTTAATCACTCAAACTCATCCTACCAAGTTTTGGCAAATTTTTTAGAATCTCTATGCTCAAACATCTATGGTCAAAGTTCTTCAACTAAAGCATTAACTTTCAACTATTTGAAAAAGGCTCACACACCATATTAGAATACATGCAGAAAGTCAAAACCATTTGAGACTCCCTTCAAGTAGCAAGACATGCAATTAGTGAGTATGAATTAATATTGAGTGCTCTAAATGGCCTTGGCCATGAATATGATCCTGTTGTGGTTTACTTAACACATTCTATGAAAACTTCAACACTACAAGAAATGCAATATTCTCTTATGATGCATGAAACAAGAATAAAGTAGTTGAATACAACTAATCAAATAGAAATTTCATCACCAACTACAAACTATGCAACTTTCAACTATCGGGGAAGAAATGGATTTAGAGGAAGATGAAACCATGGCAGAGGAGGTAGATGGAATGGAAACAGTATCTTCTGTCAACTATGTCATAAACTAGGTCATGAAGTACTAAAATGTCACAAAAGGTATAATATCTCATGGCAAGGCAATACAACACAATCATGGAGATAAAATACAGTCACACAAAATCCACAGAACAATATGAAAAATTATCCTCAATCCTACTGTGTCAAAACCAGTATGGAAATTCCTCATCTGAAAGAGTGAACAACAATACATAATTTATAGATAGTGAGGCTACAAATCATGTGACAACATATTTCAATAACTTGTCAGTAAGTTCAAAATATTGTGGAAAGGACCAACTCACTATTGGGAATGATAACTCTCTTCCTATTGCTAACATTGGCTCATCTCATATACATTTTCTAGATAATATACACACACCCCTAGCACTAAGACAAGTTCTACATGTTCCTAGCATAACCAAAAATTTACTCAACATCTTTAAACTCACCAAAGACAACAATATTTCTGTTGAGTTTACTGATGAAAATTGTTTGTTTAATGACAAAGCAACAAGGAAGATTCTGCTCAAGGGAGTGGCTTGGGATGGTTTCTACAGCCTCAAAATCACTAAACAACACAACAATATCAGGCTAACTTACCCTAAGCCTAGTCCTTCCCAACAAAAGGTGTTCTCTTTAGGCAATCATTATGAGGCAAACTTAGCTCATGCCAAACTAGGACATCCCTCCAAACATGTCTTGAAATAATCTAAGTTCAATTTAAACTCGAAAATCTGTCTTATTGTGATGCTTATAAGAAAAGAAAATTGCATCAATTGCCTTTTCAAACTCATGACATAACTGTTCAAAATCTATTAGAAATTATATATTCAGACATTTGGGAACCCTCTCCACATCTCCTAACTAAAGGAGACCAATATTATCTTATCTTTGTTGATGCCTACACCACTTGGCTATATCCTCTAAAACTAAAATTCGATACCCTATCTGTCTTTGTCAAATTCAATATCAATGTTGAACTTCAACTAAACAGGAAAATCAAAGCCCTACATACAGACATGGGAGGTGAATATAAAGAACTTTTACCCCACCTCACAAAAAATGGAATACAACCAAGGCTCAGTTGCCCTTACACTCACCAACAGAATAGGGTTTCCGAAAGGAGACACAGACACATCACTAAAATGGGACTAACCCTTCTATCTCATGCTCACTTGCTAGTCACCTATTGTTTAGAAGCCTTCTCCACAGCCACACACCTTATCAATAATCTTCCATCTTTTAGACTAAACAACCTCTCACCATTTGAAAAGTTGTACAACAACTCACCAAATTATCTTAACCTTAAAACCTTTAGTTGTAGTTGTTTTCCTTACCTCAGATACTATTCTCATCACAATTTAGATTTCTACACTACCAAATGTGTTTTTTTTTTGGGTATAGGTTAATGCATCAAGGTTATAAGTGTTTGATTAATCAAGGGAAAATAATAATATCTCGCCATGTTGAATTCAATGAGGAAGAATTCCCTCACATTCTAACAATCCTATAATACCATCAAGTTCTCCTACCTTTACTCTAACCTCAACTCCAATCAGTGCACCCTCATTAAGGACTGCCACGAATCACTCTTCTTCAGCAGAATGCTCTCACTTAGCAAATCCTTCGATAGACAAGTCAGCTCTTAAAACCCTAGCTCATCATCACATTTTACTTCCTTACAAAATAGACAAAATACCTTACCTAACATTAATCAATCAACCACACCAGACACTGAATCAAATTCTTCACCTCCTCACATACAAAATGCTCATCCTTTGCAAACTCGATCCAAAAGTGAAATTGTTGGACCCCGTCTCCGAGGCCCAACATTCGAAAGCATGAAAGCATGCTCTGATACCAAACAATGTTGGATCCCATCTCCGAGGCCCAACATTCGAAAGCATGAAAGCATGCTCTGATACCAAACAATGTTGGACCCCATCTCCGAGGCCCA
>JANVCQ010000230.1:15598042-15608664 GCA_025531925.1 Erythroxylum plowmanianum
CTAACATCAATTCTAACCCTTCACTTTAATTTCTAACCTCTAATCCCAATCATACTTGCCAATTTTCAAGACTCAACCTAAAATATATCTATTTATATACACGTAATTAAATCAATTAAAGCAAAAAAATAAAAAATAAAAAATTTAAAGTAAGCGAATAAACAAATAAATCCCTAAATAAGTTTAAAAAAATTTTCGGGGCCCAACAGAAATTTTCAAATCAAAGCTCTATTCGATTTTTCTTACCCTGAACTCACAAGCTGAACCTAGGATAATTTCTGAAGCTCTAAACAGTCCTATATGGTGTCAAGCTATGCAAGATTAATTCAATGCCCTACAATAGAATCATACCTAGACACTTGTCCCCTATGAGCCTAACATGCATATTCTTAGCACAAAATGGGTGTTTCAAACCAAATATGATGCTGATGGAACTATCTCTAAGCACAAGGCCAGATTCATTGCTAAAGGATTTAATCAAACCTCTATCATTGATTTTTTAGAAACTTTCATCCCTGTGGTGAAAGCCTCAACAATAAGAGTAATTCTTTCACTTGTTGTTTCCTATGACTAGGAAATTCAGCAAATTGATATCAACAATGCCTTTCTACATGGAGAACTACAGGAAATTGTCTATATAAACCAACCACAAGGATTTGAAAACAAAACAAAGTTGCGTCATATATTCAAGCTAAACAAAGCTCTCTATGGCCTAAAATAAGCTCTTAGAGCTTGGTTTCACAAGCTAAAATGTGCATTGTCTCAATGGGCGTTTCACAACCCAAGGTCATATGCCTCTTTATTTTACTCAAAGAAAAATGGAATTATTACAATGTTACTGGTCTATGTAGATGACATCCTAATCACAGGAAATTCAACTCAAGCAATTCATGTAATCATCAACCAATTACAGTTTCAATTTGCACTCAAAATGCTTGGAAGTATAAATCATTTTCTTGGCTTTGAAGCATACAGAAACAAGAATGGTCTTTATCTTTCACAAAAATAATATATTGAAGATCTACTTACTAAAACAAATATGTCATCTTGCAAACCTTCATTGACACCCATCACTCTAGCAACCAAATTGTCTTGGCAGAACGGGACTCCTTTTGAACTCCCAAAGCTTTATCGAAGCACCATAGGAGCTCTTTAGTATCTGTGCAACACCAGACTAGATATTAGCTTCGCAGTGAACAAATTAAGTCAAATTTCTACAAAATCCTTTAAGCACACACTGGATTGTATGTAAAAGGGTTTTAAGTTACCTGAAGGGAACCTCAAATTTGGGACTGCTCTTCCAACCATCTTCGTCACCTCTTGATCTCCATTCTTATGGCGACTCTAACTGGGCTAGTTCCCCTGATGATCGCAAATCAACAACTGAAGGATGTTAATTTCTAGGGGAAAACCTAATTTTCTGGACTTCTAGGAAATAGACAATAGTAGCAATGTCCAAAATTGAAGTTGAATACCGAGCCCTATCTCAGGTATCGACTGAAGTTTTCTACCTCTCATCTCTACTTTCTGATCTCCGATTCTCTCTCACTCACACACCAATTCTATGGAGTGACAACAATTGAGCTCGATCCCTAGCTCAAAATTGTCTCTTTCACTCTATAATGAAACACATTGAAATCGATGTACATTTCATAAGAGATAAAGTTGAAAAAGGAGAAATAGAAATCAGACATGTCAACACCGATGATCAAGTTGCTGAGATCCATACTAAACCCTTAAACTAGACAAGATTCAAGCTTCTAACCACCAAACTGAACCTAGCTCAAAGTCTTAGGTTTAGTTCGAGAAGGGGTGTTAACAAAGAAGACCGAAAGATGAAAGAGAAAAGCTACAGAGAAAAAGACTCGAGAGATGAAAGAGAAAAGCTACAGATAATTTTCAAGGACAGCAGCTACAGATAGCAACACACAACGCACATGTTCACAAGGGCGTAATAGACTTTTATTAATTAGCTAGATGGACTAGTACAGGTTGTTACAACATAATAAATTCCTACCATTTATTTTTATTCTGTCCTTTTCATAAGGTGTATGGTCAAAATCAACTCACCAGTTGTATATATATGAGTCTAAGCAAATAATACAAGAGTGAGTGCACAAAGTTTCATATTTTACCTTTCTCTTTCATAAGCAACTATTAATATGTTTGCTCGAGTTATATTCCTTCATAAGCTCTTGTAAAAGTAGTATATTGTTGCCAACGTTGCTTTCAAGAAGGAAAGCACTTTGAGCAGGATTCACTACATTTAAGAGGAGTTTCTTAAATCTTACCATAGGAAGCTTTGCAATCACCTTATAGATAGTATTACAATAAGAAATTGGCCTGAATTCATTTATATTGCAAGGGTTAGGTTTTTTAGGCACCAGACAAATGAACACATGACTAATGACCCGAAGCATTTTAGTAGAGGCAAAAAATTCCAATACGGTTTCCGTGAAAAGTTGGTCCGTAATTGCCCAAGTGTGCTGAGAGAAGAAAGCGTTAAACCCATCAGGACCAGGAGACTTAGAGGGGTTTAAAATAAATAAGATTTGTTTTCCATCATCTGTCGTAAAAGGAGTGGTGAGTAACTCCATAGTTCCAAATGTAGATGATCTTCAAACAAACTAGTAACATTCAATCCAGATAATTGTGAATTAGTAGTTCCCATGAGATGAATGAAATAGGCTCTAGCTATCCATGCGATGAATGAAATAGGCTATAGCTATCTCTATAAGGTTACTTCTATCCATGAATACTTGTCTGTTGTTATCGAATGATCATGCACAAAGTTAACCGAGAAAGAATGACGGAATGTAGAGAGAAGTTTGTAGAGAGATAACTTATACAGAAACAGGGGCAAACAGAGCAAAGTGAAGAACTCAACAATTTGTTGAGGTTTCGTCAAATGTTATTGATTATCAAACTACATAATGTGTATATCCAATTCACATCAAATTACAGTATTTATAATGCTCAATTTCTAACTGCCGAGTAACTGGTTTTTCTTGATCTTCTTTAATCACTTTCTTGTACGTTGATGCATGGCTTTGCATGATCTCACTAATCCGACATCTATCTGAACTTCTGAAACATCCCCAACATACTCCTCCTTGGATCAGAGGTTCAGCTTCTGAATTCCAACCATTTTCCTTAATTGCTCAAAACGTGAAACATTGAATCCTTTTGTGAACAAGTCTGCGATCTGATCATCCGTATGAATGTACTGAAGCTTTAGCTCACCTTCCTGTTGAATATCTCTTAGATAATAATATCTAAGTTTAAAGTGCTTGGTTTTGCCATGGAAAACCGAATTCATTGAGATTGATAATGCGGCTTGATTATCAATATTGATCACGGTAGCTCCTTCCAAATGAACCTATAAATCCGCCATCAATTTTCTCACCCAAATTACTTGTTTTGCTGCTGCTGTGGTTGCAACTAATTCGGCTTCTGCTGTTGAGAGCGCCACCAATTCTTGCTTCTTCGAAGTCCATGAGAAGCACACTGAGCCTAACGTTAAGCAGTAGCCGGTGGCGCTCTTCATGTCTTCTGTTGCTCCGCCCCAATCGCTATCAACATAACACATGAGCTCGCTCTTTCCAGATCTCTCATATATTAATCCATAGTCAACCATTCCTTTCAGATATCTCAAGACCCTTTTTACCGCCATTACATGTTGCTTTCCGGGGTCACTTAAGTATCTGGAAAGTACGCTTACTGAATATAGAACATCCGGCCTTGTAGCTGTGATGTACATTAGACACCCGATCATACTTCGATAGTTCTTCGTATCAACTTCATCATTTTCTTCCTTCTTTACCAACTTTTCTTTTGGACAGATTGGGGTTGACACTGGTTTACACTGATCCATCTTGAATCTTTTCAATACATCTCGAATATATTTCTTTTGGCATACGGTGATGCATCCTTTGCGTTGAAATACCTCCATGCCTAAGAAGTATTTCATTCCTCCGAGATCTGTCATTTCGAAGGTCTTATTGAATTGTTGCTTTAGGTGATCAATTTGCTTCTCAGAACTCCCAGTAACCAACAAGTCATCTACATAAATTGCAACTACAATCACTTCTCCTTCTTCCATCCGCACATACATTGTCGACTCGCTGCAACTTCTTTTAAATTAAATCTCTAAAAGGAATTCATCAATCCTTGCATACTAGCACCGAGGAGCTTGCTTCAGCTCGTAAAGGGCTTTGTTAAGCTTATAAACCATCTCCTCCTTTCCTTTAACTACGAAGCCTTCTGGTTGCTGGACATAGATTTCTTCTTGTAGGATCCCATTGAGGAAGGTGGATTTTACGTCCATTTGGTGCACCTTCCACACTCTTTCAGCTGCCAGCACCAAAAACAATCGAATCGTTTCAATTTTGGCCACCAGTGCAAATGTTTCTCCGAAATCGACTCCTTCAATTTGCACGTACCCTTTTACTATGAGCCTTGCTTTCAGCTTGTTTACCGAGCCATTTGGATTCAACTTTGTCTTGAATATCCATTTTAATCCTATGGCTCTCTTGTCCGGAGGCTTTTCAACTAGTTTCCAGGTTTTGTTTTTGTCAATCATCAGCATTTCTTCCTCCATGGCTTTTACCCATTTCGGATTCTTCAATGCTTCTTGGGTTCGGGTCGGTTCCAGAATTGCTTCGCTGCTTCTCTCGTAGATTTCAGCTAGGCTCCTCATTCCTCTGACCGGTACATGATCGTAATCATCCTCACTTTCTTCTTCTGAAATGTGCTCCTCCTCTTCGGAAGTCCACACTACCTGATCACACTGTTGTTCCGATTCAGCAACATCTCCAGGTTCTGCCTCTCCCTTTTCTTCATACTGGTCTGGGTTGTTTACTGTTGTCGGAATGTTTAAGTGCATCATCGTGATTGGTTTTTTTGCTCCATTTACCTCCTTGTCTCCAGGCCAGCTCCAATATTCATCTTTGAAGAAGTGTCCATCTCTACTGACTTTTATTTTCTTTTGGTCTGGATAATACAACCTATACCCCTTACTGGCCTCCGAGTAGCCCACGAAGATTGCCGCCTTAGTTTTTCTGTCTAGTTTGCTTCTCTTGGCCTGAGGAATGAGAACACTACATAATGATCCAAATACTTTCAAATTCGTCATCTTCCGCTTGGAACCATGCCACAACTCATGCGGCGTCTTGTCCTCGAGTGCCCGAGAGTACACTCTGTTCAACAGGAAACAGGCGGTGGTCGCAGCCTCCGCCCAAAAATCCTTTGGTAGCCGCTTCTCCTCCAGCATGCACCTCGTCATTTCCACCACGATTCTGTTCCTCCTCTCCACTACGCCATTCTGCTGTGGGGTGTAGGGCATGGTGAGTTAGTGTTTTATCCCTGCTGATTTACAAATCACACTAAACTCATTAGATATAAATTCTGAATCGTTATCTGTTCTCACCGACTTGATGCTTAGGTTCGTTTGATTTTCAATGTACATTTTGAACTCCTGGAAGACCCTAGCTACCTCTCCCTTGCTCTTGAGACAATAGATCCAAGAGTATTTGGAGTAGTCATCAATTATCAACAAGAAATATCTGCTTCCACTTAACGACGTTACCGGCATGGGACCGCATACATCCATGTGCAACAGCTCCATTAATGACGTTACCGGCATGGGACCGCATACATCCATGTGCAACAGCTCCAGTCTTTCCTTATCTCTCCATTTTTCCTTCCGAAATGGTGCACGAACTTGCTTCCCCATCATGCAAACTTTACATGGCATATTCTCGTACGGTGATGATGGTAACCCCTCGACCATCTTCTTCTTCCTCATCGCCTCCAGTCCCTTCATATGATAATGCCCAAGTCTCCGATGCCAGAGATCCGATTCAGTTGAATCCCCTACAAGCGCCTCTTGTTGCAGCTCTTCGGGCTTCATCGAGAAGCTCTTATTTCTCATGCGGGTGCAGAGTATTTCCTGGCCAAGATTATCAAAAACCTTACAAGAATTTGATTCAAAATGTACGATCATATCTTTCTCGATCAGCTGTGCAACACTCAAGAGATTGTGCTGAATTTTTGGAACATACAACACATCCGAAATAATCTTGATGCCCTTCTTGGTTACTAGCTCTACCTCACCCTTCCCTTCTACCCGGATGCTGTCCCCATTTCCAAGCTTTACTCTAGCTGTTACTTCTTTATTTAGAGTCTTGATTAACCTTGGATCCGGAGACAAGTGACTAGTGCATCCACTATCAATCAGCCAGTCAGATGGGTAATTCTTGATTTGATTTCCGAACACCACAAATAGTTGTTCTTCTTCCTCTTCGGTCACCTGAACGTTGGCTGCCTCCTGTGGTGGTTCCTTCTTGCATATAGCCTCCATGTGCCCTCTTTGATGACACCTTCTGCACTCTACGTCCCTCTTCCAGCATCTGAAGGCTAGGTGATTGGATTTGCCGCAATGTAGACAGGGATTGTAATTGTTTGCCTTTTCTCCTCTTGTATTCTTGCTCCCATGCTTCTGGCGTGATTGAGAGCCTTTAAAATTCGACCCTCCTTTCTTTTTCTTCTTCTTGGATTTTTCTTGAGTCTCTGTTTTAGCAAAGACTCTATAGGCGCCTTCAGTAGCTTCAGACTTCCTCATCAAGGATCTCTGCTCCTGAGCTTGTAAGGCTCACTACTTCGGCAAGCTTTATTTGCCCAATATCTTTTGAGTTCTCAAGAGAGACAATTGTTGCTTCGTACTTCTCAGGGATAGATACAAGAAGCTTCTGCACCAATCTTTGATCCTTGAATTCAACTCCTAAGAGCCTGATTTGATCTACCAATTGAATTAATCGTTCACAGTAATTCTGAATCATCTCATCTTCTTTCATTTGAATTCTATCGAATTCCCTTAAAAGATTCAAAACTTTTATGTTTTTTATTCTCTCGTCACCCTCGTATTCTTGCTTCAAGAAATCCCATATTTCTTTTGCAGAAGCAAGTCCCATAATTCTAGGAAAGATTGAGGGTGATACCGACTGGCATAGGCAAGATTTGGCTCGAACTTTCTTTGTCACCCTCTCCCTTAGCCACCGTAGCTGAGCGATCGGAGCATCATCTGGGATTTCAATCGTATAATCTTCATCGATTGGTTCCCACAAATCCTATCCTTGCAGGTAAGCCTCCATCTTGACCGCCCATATTTGATATCCTTCACCATTGAATATCGCAGGTTGCAGACTAAGCGTTGAGCTCTCAGCTATCTCCGAGTGTTCCACGCTCGCCGTCATCCCTCGTCCGAGTAAGAGTTAAACCTTCGAGCCAAGTTTCTTACCTACACCTCCACAAATCTCTTAAGAATCTAGCTCTGATACCACTCTGTTGTTATCGAATGATCATGCACAAAGTTAACCGAGAAAGTGCTTTAGCCCATATTTCACGTGTTGGAGTTTCTGTATAAATTGGTAGGAATTGAAGCCCGACAATTCAGAGGACCAACATGTGCTCACCAATGCCTGAAATCCTTCCATAGAGGTAGTAGCGTTAAAAAATCAAAAGGGAGTACCCACCTGTTGAACGTCCGATAGCCTTTGGATGTGTATAAAAGAATGATCAGAAGTTAATGGTTCGCCAAAGTGAACATAGGAATGTGCAAAGGTCTGTAACCATACTGAATTTAAAAGAGATCTGTCAAGTTTTTTCCGAGCTAACATATTTCCGTGCTGATTGTTCGAACAAGTAAGATGTTTACCTGTACAACTAAAATCAACCAGATCCATATTTAACAAAAAGCGAGTTAATTCGTTTGTCAATCCAAAATGGAAGCATCTGATACCCTCAATTTCAGAAGGGTTAAGAGAAAAGTTGAAGTCATCAGCTACTTGGCAAGGATTGCGTATACTATATATACTGGAGGTTCTGTAGAGATAACCAAAGTTTCTCTCTTTGAAAACTAAAGTTGGAGGCATATACCAAAGTTAACTAACTTATTGAAATCCGTAAGAAGGCATTACAAATGCAAGAGTTGATTACATTAATAAAGTATTTGTACATCAAGCAAAAAAGTATTGTAAAAGCAGAGGATACGATCATTACAGCGAGAGGCATGAATTGAAAATAGCCCCCATTGAGCACCCAGAAGGTGTGAACCAGTTACCAAACTAATATTCTTGATTTTTGTTTCCAGGAGGCCAACAAGAACTGATTTAGTATCCTTTACTAGCTCCTTGACCACATTCTTTTTGTGAGGGTCGTTTAACCCTCTAGTGTTCCATACTAGTATCGACATGGGTGCAGGAATCCCTTTTGGTAAGTTGGAGAGATTGTTTTGGAGCCGAACGCCTTCTAGAATGAATAGGAAGTTTAAGTTCTTCAATCTCAGGATTCAAAAATAAAGTATCCTTGGAAGGATCAGATTCAACAACCGTGTCCTGGGCGATCTTGTCAGGCACACCAGTAGCCATGTCTTTCTCACCTGTATAGCATTGGAGACTGGGAGAGGTGAATATCGTTGATAGGCGTCATTCTCTTGATCATTACCAATCTTAACATCACTGTCTTTCTCACCTGTATGAACTACCTCTAACACCGAGGTCTTAGATGTGGGAAAATCAGAAACCGTAAGAAGAGTTACAGAAGTGTTGCATAAAGATGTGTCAAAGTCCAGAAGTTCATCATTCCATCCTGTAAGGAAATATTTACCCGTGGGGACCCATTTTTTCGTAGGAGTGTTGTTCGGTTTCCATAGATATGTGACTTGAATGTCAACTGGTTCCTTCTCACCAAATTCTCCAATTCTCATAACAGAAAGACTATCAGAAAGGGTAGTATTTTTCTTGATTTCAATACATATCTTCGCATAACAAAGGCGTTGCATGGTGGCAGCTTGAGAATCCATATAAAGCGGTTTGCCTAATGAGCTAACTCGGTAACTGAGCCCTTCAATCATCCTGCAATTAATAAACTTGACAAGAGGAAAACAAATTTTCTATAAACGTGATTGCAAGAATAGATTTTGGCAGATCAAAAAGAAATAATAATGTACACGTAAAATATCTCTTCAAATGAAGCTATAATTTATATAATACAGTTGAAGAAAAATGAAAATTACAAACGCAATACAGCAGGAGCGGGGGAAAAGAAATAGACGAGTGACATTTATTATTGTATTTATTTGGTATCGTAACACATTGTAAGCCTCTTCAATTTTGTCAGTGTTTGTACTCCCCGATGTCTTTCCATTATGCTATCGTAGAAATGAGATAGGATTATATTCCTTAGGTTTTGTCATTGTCCATCATCAATTACCCTATCATCTCAGAGAATATCATTCTAGCTTCTTATCTCAACAAATTTATATGCACATAACCCAGAATTGATATGTTTTATCAAATGAATTACAGAAGCATCTTGATTCCAATTATTCTTAACCTCTTGTAGTAATGAAGATTGTATCTCACATTTCATCATGTAGAATAGAATAATATTTGACATTTAAAAAGTGCATCGACATCGATGTCATTGTCTTTAGTTTTTCTGTAATCAATTTCAAAATCAAAATCTCACCATTTAAGTAACCATAATCGTTAGAAAGATGTAGGATTTGATGTTTTAACAAGAAAGAACTCCAAATTCATATAGTTAGTGTATATGATGAAATATCTCCCCATTAAATAATAATTCCAACGCTTCACTGGCATCATTTTTAGAACTAAAAATTCCTTTTCACCTGTAAACAAAGCAACGTTTTTAGGTGATTGGCTTAATAACATATGATGATAGGTGTATATCTTCAATTTATACAGTTTTCAAGCCTCCTCTAATATATGATTCTGCCACAATCGTCTTAGAAAATCAAGTAATATCAATATTGAAGAAATTAGAGGATGTTTGAGTTGAAGAAATAATTGTTCAACCTCCTTACTCCATTTGAGTCTTCCCTTTTTAAGTGAGTTTGTTAATGACTTACTCATTTGGCCAAACCTTGATAAACCTTTTATAATAGCTTATTAAACCCCAAATTCCTCTCATCTTTTTCAAAGATCTATGTATAGGCCAATTAAATACTAAATCAACTTTTAGGATCAATAGGTACTCTTAGTACGGCCTAAATACTCTACTTAGTCAACCCTAAAATATATTTAATCCTTTTAGCAAACAAAGTATTATCTTTTAATATCTGTAACATACATTTTATATACTCAACATACTGTTGCACTGAATTGTTATATATTAAAATATTATCAAAGAAAACCATCATAATGCTCCTTACTTGAAACTAAAATCAAGGGTTTAAGAGGCTTTGGAAGATTATATGTACACTAGTCATGCTAAAAGACATTACAATATTTATAATGGACTTGGTGTCTCTTAAATATATTACTATGGATATCATCCTCGAACATTCTAGTTTAGTGAAATCTAGAGAAAAATATTCAAACTAGAATCCATGTAACTCATCTAATAGTTCCTTAATCATAGGAAGTGAAAATTCATGTGTAACATCCCATCATCGATGGGAAGGGCATTTTGGTAAATTGGGATGGGTTATGATTATGGAATTAGATCTCGGCATGCACATATAGCATATAGCCTCTATGATTGAGGATTTGTTGCACATGCACATGGGATTCATGCATTCATGACATTTCCCGGCTTAG
>JANVCQ010000230.1:15634113-15655353 GCA_025531925.1 Erythroxylum plowmanianum
TATACGTGCAAACTAAATATGAATGCACTCACTGCTCAATCCATCCAAATTACCGATATGCCCTCACATCGGTAACGAAATGTTACACAAATGCCACAATTGTGACCTGCATCAAGCAGACACATAGTCACTTACGAACTTCACTTTTGAGGGACTTTTTGAACTATTCAGACCCCAAAAAGACCCTAGGGTTACCCAGACCGTAAAAGACTATTTAAAGAACATTAAAAAGGGCGTAAAGGAGCTTTTTACACCAGACACACTTGAAACCCTAAAGAGAGAATAACGAGAGAGAGAGAAAGAAGAAGAAGGAAGAGGAAGACAAAGCTGACTCGACATGCTTCTCAGATTAGTAGGTTTTCTGACGTCGCTACCTTCCATTGTTTATTCTAAATCATTATTTTCTTTTCGTTTTGATTTTATTAATGTATAGAATTGAGATGGATAGTATGATAATATGATTTGGAATATTGATGATGTTCTAAACTCTCCTTTAGGATTTTAATTTGATTTAATGATAATTTAATCAATTATGTTTAGTGGATGAATGTTGTGATTTGATTGTGTTCTTGCATAATTCGGTAATAAATTAAGAGGGTAAACTGAATGAATTAAATCAGATTAAAGAGAGTTAGGTGATTTAATAGAAATAGTGACAAATCATTTTAGTAATTGTAAGGAGAGAAATCCTGTATGATGTTCCAATAGTTTATTAGAGTGCTTCAGATCTAATTAGGGTTTTGGATAATTTGTGAATTGATAGATAGCAGATTCCATAATCTGATTAGAGTTTATAATTTAGAGTTTAATGGTTATAACTCGAGAGAAAGTAATCAGCCCTATGATAAGTAAAATCCCCTTTCTCATAATTTGGTAAATTTCTTAGGTTGATTTCTATTATGATTGCATATTGCTCACTTGTTAATACTTTTGTGTTAATTTCTAATTTGATTGGTTGAACTCAATTCTTGTAATTAATTTCTATTGCATCTTTTATTTTAAGTTTTACAGTTTTTCTAGCTTTAGATTTTAGGATTAGATTACTCTCCTTCCTTGTGGAGTTGACACCTTTAATACTACGCTACGAACCGTGTGCTTATGGAATAGTGAGGGTTTATAAGATTAAAACTTACCCTGATTATCTATATATAAGTTGATATTTGAGTTCAAGGGGATAAGGATATTTACTTTAGAAGTAACTCCTAATTAAGGTTTATTTTACTTAGAAATTGGAAAGGTTTCTATGTAGCTTTGTTGTTAATTAAGCTAAAATACATTTTTCATTTAGTGGAAATGATTAATTAGATCAATAAGTTCTTTAGTGAACTTGATAGAGTTCATTGCATTGTTTAAGAAATTAGTGTATTGTGGAACATTAGAGCCATTGGGCATGTAAAAGAAGCTAAGGTCTCATCAAAGATCCAATGATGTATTTATGAAAATTTTCTTTATTATGATGATAAGTAAGATGGAAGTTGTAAGATTTAAGCAAGTGCTCACTATAGATAATCTTATATAATTCTCTCATTATACCTCTTCCCAGTAGTAGTGTAATCATCATATGGTGAAATGGCATAAGATACTTAAACGATTTGCTTAGTGAAAGTGGGAGATTGTCAGCTTATGCCCTACAGCCAATCGATTTGTTATAGTTTAGTGAAAATATAATTTAAAGAAATTCTTTATATTTTACATTTTTAAAAGTATATGATAAAGTACATAGGATAATTATACATTACAAATGATATTATAATTATGAGATTCATATTGTATTTATGTATTATCCTTAAATTTTTCCTAGACATTGTTTTATTAAGATTAAACATTAATGGAATGTAAAAGGACTAGCATAAGTTATGTTTTTCCTTACGAAGGAAGTAGTCGATCTTATAGGTTAAAGTATGGAGATATTTAAATAACCTGTAGGTGTTTATTAGAGAACAAGTTTGTTGAAAAAGCCATTATAGGAAATCCATTTGGAATACTTGTACGTCTATGAAATTCGCGTTATGACAATTGTATAAGTGATCCTTTGGCTTGACATCTTCAAAGTTATCTTGTATATAGATTGCTATATTTTGACACCACTTATGATCTAGTACCTAGGTATTGCTATTTGATTTGGTAAATATTTACAGGATTTATGTTGTTAGTTGTTATTAATGTTGAACTTTTTAGTTTTATTGTTTAAATTAAACCACATCTTATCTTTCCTATTAGGTAAAAGGAAAGTGGTTTATCATTATACTATAGTTTGATAGGTAAACTTGCCTTCAAGATCTGTAAGGTAAGGATCTTAGGTATTAAGCTTTTCGCACCATTTTTAGGGATTATAATATTGATTTTCATCAATCTAACTATAATTTTGGGTTTTACTTTTTTTATATAATTTGTTGAATTATTTTGCTGACTTTTGTGTTTTATCACTTCTACAAGTCATTGGGTTAGTTTATAACCCAAGGAAATACATATGACTTGATTGAAGAAGATTCAAAAATTGAGAGCATGATTACAGGAAATCTTTGAGGGACTCGACTTAAAGAGATAGAGTTAGATCAATAGAAAGAGGACTTAAAACATTAGACTGAGACCAAAGGATCAATAATCATGGTAGACCAACTAAGGACAATGTTTTATTATGCTAAGTTAGGCTTGATTGGTATGAAGTCCAACATTATGAGGCCAGCTGTTACTGTTAACAACTTTAAGATTAAACTTTATATCATTCAGATGGTACAACATTATGTCTAGTTCCATAGATTATGGGATGAGGATCTTAATGTATAAAGCCAATTTTTTGGAGATTTTTTTGGAAAATAAATTGAATTCCATTGATTAGGTATCAAATTGGGGTATAATTAACATTTTATTCTACTCTAAGTAGAGAATTATGGTTTAATAACCAAATACAGTTTATTTAATTGGAGATGGGAAGTGACTAGGTTTTGGTTTAACAATTGGCTATCTTGTGGTCCTCTATACTGCTCATAGGATATGAAAATCCTTAAGCCAGTCATCAATCAGAATTCAAATATTGATGAGGCTTTGGGTAACAAATAAATATTCAGTCAATAGTCCATACCAAACTTTATCACTACGGAAGTTGCTCAGAGTTTCTTAAATGATAAGCAGGACAATGCTATTTGGAAACATGCAAAGTATGGGATATTCATAAATTGGTCTTGTAGGAGATTTTGTAAGGTCAATCAAGTATTTTACTTTGGACTCAAATTATCTAGTGCAAATATTTTCACCCTCAAGCTTCCATTTTATTATGGTTAGCTATGAAGGATAAACTACAAACATTTGATAATTAGACATTTCTTAACATTTCTCAATAGATGTACTTTGTGTATAAGAGACGAAGAAATTACTGATCATCTACTTTTACAATGTCAATTTGTCTCCAATATTTAAAGATCTTTACTTCAAAGAAGCTGCATTCAATATACTTTAGGTGATTGGAATTTTATCAAACGGTGCTGAACTAAAATTAATCATCTTGATAACACTATTAAATGGTGCTTTAGTTTATCTATGACCTTTCTAGTCAAAGCAATTTGAGACAAGAGAAATGCTCACTCATTTTATGATAAAAGTCAAACATCACAACAATTATACAATATGATTATCCAACATATTTAGAACTTCATTAGTCTACACCAATTAAAGTGTCAAAACTTATAATACTGTACTAGAATATGGAATGTATGAATTGTTACTGTCTCTAATTTATAAAAGGTTGCGATAGTGATAGTGCACTAGGTTAATTCCCCTTTTCTAAACTCATGTATAGCTTTTTATATCTTTTGTACTTTATAACTTGCCTTTCAATGGCTAAATTCATTACATTTTTCCAAAACAAAATATACAATTTAGCTTAAACTTAGTCTAAGTATAGTATCATACCTAATTTCACATCATAATCCTTTATATTACTGCTTGAAACTTGACATAGACTCACTAACATCTATTGTCCCCTCCTTTACACAAAAGTGAGACGTGGTTCAAGCATTTACATTTGTTTCCTCTAAATGCATCATCTCCAGAAAAAGTCAAAATCCCTAACATGAAGCCCTTCTATCAATCCTTGAGGTCGCTGATATTCTCATCTAAATCTACCAGGGTTTGTGTATATTCTACATACTCAAGATAATGGAGCTCAAAAGGTAGTTATAGATTCATATGAATAATGTGAATATCATTTCTCAATTCCTTATTCCACAATTTTAATCTTCATTAATTTACTTTTTAAGTGTAGGTTTTGAAGCACCATATTAATCATAGCCAATTAGTTATATTCTTTCAGTGTAAAAGGAGGCTACCATCTCTTCCTTGTTACTATATCTAGGTGATCCTCTCTACTTCTTATTGTTCATTTTGAATATATCTCCTTAGAGTCTCTAGTTAAGACATATGTAGTGACTTAGACTTACATTTCTGTCATATGCTAGGATAATTTCTCTAATATAGATAATTATCATATCTACTAACATAGATCTATTGAGTTCCTAAAATGAGAAGTTTTGGTTTTTACATAATATACAATTGTGTTCCTTCTAGATTGCATATATAGTAGAGACAAAAGTTGCTCTTAGTAGAATCCCATTATGCTTTAGGTTTTGTTTTTCTCACTACTTAAGTAAGCAATTCAGGCCACTTTATAGGAGCTCCTTGTATGTGTAATAAAAGTATAATCATAGTCTAGATCCTCTCAGTATAACAGCATTAAAAGTAAAGTTAATCTTTACTTTCAGGAATCAAAATTTTATCACGTGAGGAGAAAACATGGAGTAGAGCCAGCGACCCTAAACAAAGGTGCTTCTTAGGAGGCAACCTATGGAAGTAAATTTCTTTTCCTTTACCTTTTCGCACTAGTTAGATATATGTGTGTGTTTCTATATTGGTTTATTTCTTGCTTGTTTTCAATCAAAATGTGAGAGAGAATAAAACAATCAAACAAACAGTTGCTTGTTTCCTATTGCTTTTAAGACTATATAGTTATGGGTAAAGAATGAATTGACTAGAGAATTTCATGGGTAAAGAATGAATTGACTAGAGAATTTCATGGAAACTTAAGCATGTAATTTTACTTTTATGATTGGTCGATGTGCATTATCTATAGAAGAGTAGTGACTAGTGGTAGACAAAGTCAGTGAAATTTTGAGCCTTATTAGACTGACATATTCATACCAGTTTCATTATCTCTTGATAATGTGTGACCTCCATGATATGTACATCCTGATTTTGCCTCAAATTTCTATTCGAAACCACATTTTTTATCACATCTATTAACATGGAGATGATTAGACATTCTTTGCTTTTCTGAACTATAATAGCCAAAAAAACCTACACTATTAACATGATTTTTCCCTTGTTAAGCCCACTTGAGCTTTATTTGCATTTGAATTGTGTATTAACCACATTACATGCTTTAAACCTAATCAAAGTCCTTCCCAAGCCTTAAAGCTAGTGGATCATTTTTTTATTGTTGAGTTTGTTGGTGTACAAAAGTTTATGTATGGGGTATGCATATGTGTGAGTTGGTTATAATGTTGGGATGTCATTTTATGTCATATCATTAAAATTATGATGTTAATGTAGTTTCTTTTAATGTTTATATAAAAAAGCAAAAGAAAAGAAAAGAAAGAAAATGAAAAAAAGAAAGAAAAAGAAAAAATGTTTAAATAAATGTATCAGGGAAGAAGTGCATATGTGGTTTGCAAAGTTATTCATAATTAATGCATCCTCCTAAAGTTGTAATGAATTGGTTATTTTAGTATGTTGGATATGAGATAGATTTTGTTTTGGAATGTTCATTCATTATAGTTTCCATGTAGTGTTATCATCAATCTCTATGAGTGATGCCTTTTGTTATGCTTCATGTGATTTGTATGTAAGAGCTAAATTGAGTTATGAAATGTAATTGTTGCATTCGTCATAGTTGACAGTACTCAGTTTTGTATGAATGTTAACTCACTACGGAAAAAGTGCTTTATGCAATAGATAAAAGTATAGCTATAAGTACAATTATCATTGCCATTTTATTAAGGCAACAAAATTCATATCGTTACAAGAATAGGCACTGTAATAAGTATAAGGCAAAATAAATTTTAATCAGGCAACAAAATAAAAAATGTTGCTTTAAATTTTAAGGCAGCACATTAGTTTCAAACAACAACAACAATGTTAAATAGATATTGCAACACTTTTGATTCTTCTTATGGAAACAAAGTGATTTTTTAAAAGCAACAATTTATTCTTTTGATACCAATATTATTTAATTTAAAATCAAACTCTTGTTATTATGTAGGCAACATCCATATATAAATTAAAAGAAATATATAGATATTAATGTAAGTCTTAATTGTGTATGTACTATCAAACGTAAATGACAAAAAATTACATTTACATATTATATATAGTCCATAAGGACTTATAAAATTCAACCTTTAATATATTCAAAATGCAAAAGCAAAAAAGCACTAGCTAAAATATTCATCTATAATATTGTCCTCATTCTATATGGAATATCAGTGAATTAATCTAAATAGTAAACAAAACTAGTATGTATAGGTATTCCAAAATCTTTCAGTAAATACCTCTTTGTCCACTCCTAATCATCACCATCCTACAAAAAGAAGAAGAAGAAGATATAAGTAGATTAGAATTGTAAAACTACTATTCTTACAAACATGATATATCAAAAAATGAAATATTAAATACTTTATTATGATCTTAATTTAACCAAGACAAATAATATAGTTTAAAAACTAACAACACAAGCATTCAATTCTTTTTATGAACAAATTCCAAAAACATGAATATAAGCAATTAATCTTAACAAAAAAGATAACAAGATAATGTACAAAAATAGTGAATTAAAGAAATGAAATCAGTCTGGTTTCTAAAAAAGAACTTTGATGGTATCAAAGTAACTATAGTCTTGAGGTTCCCATTGGACTTGAAACATTTTATCCATTTAGAATAGAAAATTAAATAATCATGATAAGAAACACATTAAGGAACATAGAAATAAACTAGTCACTTTGTTAATGACAAGCAAACAACTACTCCCAAAACATGACCCGAGAGAAATAACAAATTCAATATCTTCAACACGAATAGCCTCAAGATCACCACTAGCAACTCAGCCAAAGGCTAATAATTTCTTTGGTTTCAATTTCAATTCTTTAAGCACATGGACACAAATTACAATGGGTAAGTAAATATATAAGAAAACTTTCATGACAGAGATAAATGATACCGTAGCTATTTGCTCTCCAATGAAAGCACTAGGTCAACCATGAGCTTATGATGCCTGGCCAAATAAACATGAAAGGAAAGAATAACAGAAGACATAGTTCAACACAATGCTGAAAGAAATTATTTATCGAAAGAAGAACAACAATAGTTACGAAATGCTTTTTAGATTTACACATTTTTCCTCCTCAATGTACCTTGAAAAGTTCTATGATTCATGATTGTGCATGTGAATTTTAGTGGTGGAGAAATGAAATGATATGCAACATAAACAGGAATGGTGTTAAGTGTACCTATAGATATATTTTAGTTAAACATATTTTTCAAGTCTACCACTAGATTGCTCAGTTTTTAAAGATATTGAATGTTGATTGATCGTGAGTAAAAGCTTGGAATGTTGAGCTCTTGCTATGATTTTTGAAAGTCATTCATCTTTGCTTATGATTAGGTATTTTTGGAAAATATGGGAAATGAGTAAACGTTTTTAGGTCTATGATCTCAATTTTGATGTTTTGCCTGAGGATGGCCAACAACTAAGTTTTTGGGAAATTGACATTTGAATTTTAGTGGTGGAGAAATGAAATGATATGCAATATAAACATGAATGGTGTTAAGTGTACCTATAGATATATTTTAGTTAAACATATTTTTCAAGTCTACCACTAGATTGCTTAGTTCTTAAAGGTATTGAATGTTGATTGATCCTGAGTAAAAGCTTGGAATGTTGAGCTCTTGCTATGATTTTTGAAAGTCATTCATCTTTTCTTATGATTAGGTATTCTTGGAAAACATGGGAAATGAGTAAATGTTTTTAGGTCTATGATCTTAATTTTGATGTTTTGCCTAAGGATGGCCAATAGCTAAGTTTTTGGAAAATTGACATATGCTTAATTGATTGTATAATTATTCTATAATACTTAGCAATTAATGGCATGAAATTGTTTAAGATACTCACTGTGACTCATATGTGGTTTTAGGCACAATTCAGAAGCAAGGCAATTAAAGTGAGTCGAAAGCACTAAATTTAGGCCGTTTTTCGAATATTCATATCTACTTGTCTTCATGTAATAAGAATGAGGAAGATTAGAGCAAATAAAGACGAGAAGAAGACAAGAAAAGGAAAAATGTGACAAAGAAGAGGATTTTGGGGCTAGAAAAACATGATAAATAGAGATTTTTGGAGGCTGGGCAAAACCAAAACAGCTAAACATGTGTGGGGCGGGGTTACGCATCAGTTTGAGAATAAATAAAAGAGAGGTAAAGGTGTTAGCTATGAGCTTAAGTAAAAAAAAAAGTGAGCTAAAGTGAGACACACACCAATTGAGGTATAAAGATGTGTAACGTGGGATGGCTAGTAAAACAACGATGGCCAACTGCATTAAAAGGTCTGGAACATCACATTCACACCTATGCAAAATATGAATTTAATTAATGGACAGCATAAACCAAAGATGGACAGAAGGGGCTGCACTTGTATAGGTGTCAGTTGCATGGATTGCATAGGACTGCACATGTATCATCTGAAGAGGTGTACATTTACTAGCTGTCATTCCATGTTTAAAGTAAAAAAGAAGATTTGTGTGTGAGGTAATAAAGGGGTTGGAAAACTCACAGGTGCATAATAATTTGAGAAGATGCCACTTCACCCTCATTTTTCTAACCTAACGTTTTCTAACATAAACCTCTAGAAGGGGTGACAGTAGGGGTGACTGTAGGAGATAAGAAATAATCAAGGTGTTTTTGGTTAAAGAAAAAGGAAGCAGCTGGAACGCGATGTCCTCTTCTGTTTTAATAGAAAAGATGAAGTGAGGGTCGGAGCATCTTGGTGTTTGCGGCTGGGAAAGAAAGACAGCAGCTCTCAGGAGAGCATGAAGAGGGTTATAGAAGCTCTCAACCGTGAGAGACCCATGGAGAGCTAGACCACCCGATGTTGGTTCGGAGGTGCAATTAACACCGACAACCCAGTTAAACATTTCTTCTTTGTATTTTTTGTTTCTCTCTCTTTAGGAATTGATTTTATTATCCGATGCTTATTGTTTGGATATTATGAAAAAATCATTTGAATGCATTAATTAGATCGTTTTATTACAAACCCATTGTTAGAATATTCAATTTAATCCGTAATTGTTATGTTAAAATTTATTTTTAGCAACTAATGGTTCTTAATCATTAGGAACAATATAACCTACGTTAAATGATGCATCATATGTGATTATTGCCTTGATTAATTGGTTTTCATAATTCATAATGCTACTACCTAATTGAATCTAGAGATCGTATCCTAAGTTATTTAATAGTTAGATCTAATTAAAAATCATATCTTAATTAAATAATACCTAAGGAAAAACTTGAGTTAATATATTAACCCACGGGTTTGAGAACAACAATTTAATGAAATATGTTTAATTAGGGTGTAAGCCAAGATATAATAAAAGAATTGGATTCCTAACAAATTCACCACTTTCATCATTTTTTCATGTTTTCTTTAATTTTATTTTATTTTCGTATTTTAAACCAAAACCTAAATACTAGTTTATTTAATTTCAATAACTTTACATACACTCTCTAGGGAATCGACCTAGACTCACCACTGCTATAATAGTAAGTTTATTTTATTTTGAGTAGTGTTATGACGTGCTACCAAAACAAATGAACAACTTTTTAAATCAAAAGTATTTCCTCCTTGATATTTTTATTCAAACATTGTTTTTTTATTTTTTTATTTTTCTCTTTTTAAATAAAAATTGAAAGAAGCTACATCGATATAGGAATTTCATTGATAAAATGTAAAATGGCATCCCAACAATAATAACCATCCTACAAATATGCATACCCCCAAACTTATACTTAGGTACATCCATAGTTGTCAACAATTAACAAATGCTCCACTAGCTTTAAGGCTTGGGTAAGACATTTAGTTCAGTTTAAAGCATTAATGTGGTTAGTACAAAAGGAAAGGCTAATAAAGCTCAAAGGGACTTCACAAAGGAAAATTAAAATGAATGGATGGGTTGTTCAGCTAATGTAGCTTGTAAAAACAAAGAGCACCTAATAATTTTCACGTTTAAGTATGTGATAAAAATATGGTTTCAAATAGAAATTCAAGGCAAAGCCAAGAGGTATATGTCATGAAGGTCACATATAAACAAAAGATAATAAGACTAATATGGATGTGTCAGTCTAATAAGGCTCAAAATCTAACTAGCTTTTGTATACTACTAGTCATTACTCTTCTAAAAATAATGCACATTAACCAATCACAAGAGTAAAACTACATGCTAAAGTTACCATGGATTTTTCTAGTCAATTCATGCTCTAATTATAACTACATAGTCTTAAAAGCAATAGAAAAGGAGAAAATGTTTGTTTGTATGTTCAATTTTGAAAAAGCCTAAGAAGTCACATAAGAAACAATTAAGCTTAAAAACATTCATAGAAACTAAGATCTCCACCCCCACACTTAAAGCTTACATTTTTTCTAATGTAACATCAAATGCAAGAAATGGAACATTTAACAAAAATAGAAAATGTGAAAATGTAAATAAACAGGAATCAACTTCCTTTGAGTTGCCTCCCAAGCAGTACCTTTGTTTATCATCATTGCCTTGACTCTATGTTGCTCAATCTTCATATTGGGGGTTTTCACCCCTATCACTTCCACATCCTCTGCTTGGGATCCTTCATAGAAGGATTTAGCCGATGACCATTGACTTTGAATTTCTTGTTCATCTATAAGCTTTCAATTTCAACTGCACCATGCAAAAACACATTAGTAACAAAAAAAGGTCTAATCCAACGGGAACATAATTTACTTGGCAAAGCTTAAGTCATGAATGGTAAAGAAGAAATTTTTGTCCAACAAAAAAATTCTTCCTAACAATCATCTTATTATGAAATTGCTTTGTCTATTCCTTGTAAATTTCCACATTCTCATACGATTCAAGCCTAAACTCTTCCAATTCTTACAGCTGCAATTTTCTATGTTCACCCACCGTATCCATCTTCATGTTACATTGCTCAATTTCCTAAAAATATTTGTGTTCAATCTCCACTGGAAGATGACATGGCTTTCCGTAAATCAGTTGGTATGGAAAGATGCCAATCGATGTCATGTATGTATTCCTATATGCCCAAAGAGCATCATCAAGTTGTTGACTCCAATCTTTACTATTTGGGCTCACCATCTTCTCAAAGATTGACTTGATTTCTCTATTTAACACTTCTACTTGTTCGCTTGTCTATGAAAGGTAGGTCGTGAACACCTTGTGAGTGACATGGTACTTATTCAAAAGATTTCACACCACTTAGTTGCAAAAATGAGTACCCTTGTCACTAATTAATGCTCGCAATGTTCTAAACCTAGCAAAAATCTTAAACTTGACAAATTATGCAACAACTTTAGAATTGTCAGTCCTTGTGACTTTAGCTTTCACCCATTTAGAAACATAATCCATAACGAACAAAAGACAAACAAAACCAAAAGAGGAAGGAAATGGTCCCATAAAATCGAGGCCCCATATATCAAAATTTTCACATGCAAGGATTGGAGATAAAGGCTTTTGATCTCTATAAGATAAATTACCTTGTTTCTAGCATTGTTCACATGCTTTGCATAATATATAGGAATCTTGAAATATATTTGACTAATAAAAACCATATTCATGTTTTTCCTAACAGTTCTATTAGGCCCAAAATGACCACCACATGCATACGAATGGAAAATTTTTAAAATAGATTCACATTCATATTCAAGTACACATCTCCAAAGCACTTGGTCAAAACAACACTTCCACAATTAAGGATCATCCCAAATATATCAATTGTGACTCCTATAATACTAAATTTTCAATTTATCTAAATTAATTATGAAAACCTAACTACTAATTACCACTTAAGTTAATATATTTCTAATTCATAACCTAAGCATCTATAGTTTCTAGTTCCATATAAAAGTTCTCCTCTCGATCCTTCGTTTAATACCAAAATGATGTAAAGATTGATCATACTATTATACCCATTCAATTCAGAAACTATAGCAAACATAAGACAACAACACAATCCCTCAATTATGCATGTTTGACTAAAATAACTACATTAATCCTCAAGAAAAAGAGATCAACCCATCATAGCATAAATACAATTCATCATCTCTATAAACTTTAGTCTCATATTACTGTCATCAAAAGTATTAAAGCAATAAAATAGTGAATACTAAATGAACTATGAAAAGAAAACAAATAACAGTTGGATAAGCTAACATGTAATATAAGAAACTGAGCAACAAATGAAAAATAGAATGAGCAAATAAGGATCGAAAGAGGGAGTGTGGTTAGTCTTCTGCCGCTCTCATGCTTCCCTTATTAGCTCTCGCCTTTTGCATTAGCTTGTTCTCACCCAATCGAATGGTTCCTCAAGTTCATTGGATCTAGCTCTAGCTCTTGCTTTCGTGCCTCTATTCGTAACTTCCACCCCTCTACTTTGTTTCTCTATTCTTCATCGACTCACCTTGTTTCTCTTCTTTGTTTCTCTCTTCTTCCTATCAATCTCTCTATGCCTCCCGAATAGGTGTGTCTAACCCTTTCAATTCTGCCCCCTTTTACCTCTCATTCCTTTTCCATTTATAGCACGAGTCTAGGCTTAGGGTTGTAGGGTTGTTACACCATCAACCTGCACATGTAAGAATTAAGTGAATGTAGTGGTCACAAGGGTGACAAGTTAAGTCACGGGTAACTTAACACTTGTCACCACTTTCTTCCTTTTTATTTCTCTTTTCATGCAAAATTTTTGTGACTTTCCCTTCAACCATCATGCAAAATTCATAAAATAATCCAATTAACATTCATGCAATATCCATACCAATTTCTCTCACATTTGGATAAAAAAATCAATATATGAAGGCAATTAAAAGCAATAGAAACTAGAAACAACAATTCCCCCACACTTAAACTATGCTTGTCCTCAAGCATATTAAAGTACACTAGACTATAAAAGAACAAACAATGGAAACAACAATTTTCCTAAATAATATTCAAAGATATCAACGATCATTTCAATAAACACAACCTAAGAACTTGAAACTCATAATACTCCATGAACAAGCTATTGTTTGCATATTTATCCAAAATCAACAAGCACTTTAATTTAAAGAACCATCAATAAGTATGATAGATACTCACTCCATTCTCTATCCTCTCAAGCATTCAAAGGTAGGGTATATTCACTCATCATTCATTTCATGTAAGGCATCTATCATAAGCTTGCTTACTAATCCAATCTTCACCACTCATATCAAACACAAACATTAATGTGAACGTCTATGTTTCGGTTATAGTGGGGCCGGGCTAAGGGTAGGAAAAAGAAAAATTGATGTTTAAAACCACAACACAAATTGAGCATTTAAAATAATACAAAATAATAAACCATAAAACACTTAATTCTTTCCTCTCACTTAACAAAATTAACATTTCCCATTTTTACTTTTCTCCTATTCTTTTCATTTTCTGGTCATTTTCTCTTTCTTCCTTTTCTTTTCTATTTCTTTTTCTTCTTTTTTTTCTTTCTTCCTGATTTTTCTTTTTTTTACTATATTTTTCATTTATTTATTTAGAACAAGATCAAGTTTAAAAGAGAAAAAAAATGTAGAGGAGAGATACAAATTATTACAACTCTACCTATTCCTAACTCAAAAGCCAACTATATGTTATGATTCTCCCACACTTTTTCAAACAATTATTCCTTAAACTCAATCATATATATTCAAATGCTCAACTTGCCTTATAGTAAGTATAACGAAGAGGATAAATAATAAGGTCAAAGCTCATATTTTGGGTTTAAAGAAAAAAAAAAGGTTCCATGTTAATCTCAAAGGGGGGTTCACTAAAGGTAACATCATAGTGGCTTTTTAAGCAAAATCGGTCAATCCTAATTGTCTTCATCATTTTAACGTTTGCATAAGGTTATTTAATCTCAACAAGTATTTGTAAGCAAGTTCTAGAGTTCCTTAATCATAAAAAATTACTCTTAACAAAGAATACTTGAATTTGGTGTTTAATAGTTCAAAAAGGCTCAAATTCTTACAAAATAAAAAATGTCATTCATCTATCACAATAAGCTAATGTCCTTTTAACCGAAATCCAAGCTAATCAGTCTAAGCATGCAAGTATACTCATTCACTCATATTATGCATTTCTAATCTCTAATGAGTTTATGTCATGACCATGAATCTCTAACTACTAAATAGGAAAACAAACACATAACACACAATTAATAATTTTTTTAACTGATACTTCCCCCATACTTAAACATCACATTGTTCCTAATGTGATACAAAAATGTAAAAGAGGGTTCTAAGACACAAAATAGCACAAACAATGACAAGCATTAAAACTAAAAGACATTAAACTAACAATCAGTATAAATAATAAAAGAACAAGGATAGAAATACAATACGAAAGTGTGGGCAGTGGATGTGTCAAAGCGGTATGAAGCATGGTATATTGCATTGAGGAGTGGAGAACAGCTACGAGGAAAACAAATAGAAAAGACTGAAAAGTTAGCCTATGCACACAAAGCAAACATATCAAGTCGAGTTTCACTAAACATAAATAACAAACAACTAATTAAAAAACAAAAAAGAAATTATATGGATTGCCTCTCATTCAGCACTTCTTTAATATCTTTTAACTAGACACTCAACCGTTATGATCAAGATGGATCGCTCAAAGTGATTGATTCCATCGTTAAACCAAGAGAATTCACTAACTAAAGTTCTCCTACTTAGCACAAACTAACTATGGAAAGCACTAAATTAATTTAAAAAATTACAAAACACGTTAACAAAATAACACAATAAAACATGCATGCATGAACAAACACAAAGAATCAAAATCACTTAAGTAAATAAAAACAATCAAAATGAATTCAAATTCAAAATATTAAATACCTCCCCAACAACGATGCCAAAAGCTTATTGTGCTCAAAAAATTCTAAAAATTACCTAGGTCATCCTACTCGCAAATATACAAGGTTGTTGTAGTAATTACTTAAGGTCGTCTTCCATGAAAATGAAATTAGTTCACTTCAATTAATGTAAAAAATTAAAAACAAGTATAATTCCCAATTATTGAGTGAAGGCTTTTAAAGAAAATTGAAAAATTAGATTGAAAAGTAATCGGAATCAATTAAAAGCAAAACGAATAGATTAATCGAAGTGGAAGATTTTTGAAAATTAATTTTACTAATTTAATCTCCTATGCATAATTAAGAGAAATGAAGGGATAGTTATCTCACCAAAATTAAGAGTTAAGATCTAAATCAACTCAAATAGTAGACTAAATCTAATTTTCGCAAAGAAAATGACTCCATTTACCGAAGAATTCTTGAAGATTAGGTAGTTGCACCTGGTTGAAGAATGGGTAATGACTACTTGCCAAGGAATTCTTCAAGAACGTAAGTTTGTGCCAAGATCTTTATATTTCAACTTTTGTTCTGTTTTTCTTTAATATTGCGATTATAGTATCTTCCGTTCTTTATCCAAACCCAAAACTAATATGAAAACTATAAACAGACTTTAATAATAATATCAAATCTTTTAAATAAATAATAATAATAATAACCTTGTCGGTTTAATGGAATTGGCCGCACAACTATCTCATTCTCTCTCCGAAGAATAGTCCGAGAAGAGGTAAAGATTCGGAGTTCACAAAGCAAACCCAAAGCAGAAACTGATCGGAAGCAAACCAAAATCCAAAGATGGCATACGTGGACCACGCATTCTCCATTTCCGACGAGGACATAATGATGGAAACATCTTACAGCATAAACAATGGCCCGCCTGTGAAGGAGATCGCGCTCGCCGTTTCTCTTTTCGTTTTTGGCCTCGTCGGGATCATTCTCGGCTCCTTCATGACTTACAATCGAATCGGCGGTGACCGCGGTCACGGTATGTTTTTTTTTTCATTTTTTGTTTTCAGTTTTGATTTTGATTTTGCTAGAAAGGGGTTATTGAATCTATCTATATGATGTTTGAATTAGTTTTGATTTGATGAAATTGAATACAGGGATATTCTTCGTGATACTGGGAGTGGTGCTTTTTATACCAGGGTTTTATTATACAAGAATTGCATATTACGCTTACAAGGGATACAAGGGCTTCTCTTTCGCCAACATACCCCCTGTGTAGTTAGTTCATGCGAAGCTCAAGCTACCCGTTGACCTTGTACAGACATTTATGTATCTGTTTTTCTTCACTTCATCATTCTGTGAGTAGAGTCCGTTTACGTGTGAAAATTGCGCTTTGTTTAGTTATTTGCATTTTGTATACAAAGGGAATCTGAGGGATTTTATTCCTTTCATTGGCTTCCTATGTTTGGAGTTGGATCTTTAGTTTAATAATCGATTGTCTAAGAACTTACTAATGCTGAATGTTGAACCGCATTCACGTGAAAGTTCCTGATATTTAACGTTGATTATCATAGAATTTTTCGTGTTGTAATGGAAATTTCAACTTTATTACAGCATTAATGTATTTAATGCTTCGCATTCTCTCTTAGTAACTCATAGGTCCTGTCATAAAACTAAGGTAATAGTCATGATCATAGTGCGTATTGTTTTCTTCAGATCCCCAGATAACATCACGGCTGCTTACGGCCATTGCAAATTTTGGTTGTTTTTCTGCATGAATTTAGGCAGTCAATTGTTTCATATTTGACTAATTCTCAATATGCAGATCATAGGACTTAGTTCCTACAGTCATAGTTACTAGGCTTCTTTAATTAATCTGGTATATTTGGTTATCTTGTGTTCTGGTGCTGTTTTTGTTAGTGATCGAGTATCAAAGCCCAAAAAACAAAAGAAAGAATTGAAGTCAATGGCTGAAATAATTCATTCTTGGGGTGAATTGAAGGACGATACATATACCATAGCATGCAACTCAATACTTTCTTAAACGTCTGATGGAACATTCATGGGTATGACTTTTTGTCATCCTTTAATATGGTTTTACCAGAGCATTGAACTTCCTGTCACTCCTAGACTGGTTTCGATGATGCTTGTCCTTTTTTGTTATTTTGACTTCTGAACATGGTAATCATCTAATTAATTTAATTTCTTGTGTCACCAAAGCGAAACTTTCGAGTTTGACACACGTAATATGCCGTGTAAGTGCTGTTATTGACAGTAGCAATTATAGACTACAGAAGCAATTTCTTTGTTTACAGCCTTGCTTTTGGTGTTCTGGAATGATGATGCAGAGATGTCATTGTGGTTAAAATGTAAGAAGGTGCAAGAACTACAGTTTATTCTTCCTCCTAAGCTTGATGCGGAGTTTCTCTAGGCTTTAGTTTTTGATCAAGGTACTTTGCAGCTTTCTATGAAAATGAATATGTGACTTAGCTGTTTCGCCAAAAACGTTAAAGAAACTTTCATTTGAAAGACGTTACTCTTTCTTGCTTGTTGGCCTCTGAACTGAGTGTTAAGCCTATGATTAAGACTATGCTGTTGAGCCTTTAGAGGAAAAAGAGAATTTGGTGATGCCCTAGTTCCTACCTTAAAAAAAAAAATCCCTTACAATTGAAGATGCAAACCCTATCATTGTGCAAAGGATTAAGAAGTTTGTTCTCTTTTAAGAAATTTACCCTCTCATGAATTGTATCTCAAGGCAAAAAACAGGTCTCTCCTTAATAGTCGTAGAAGTTACAATGGCCTTGTCAAGAACCAACAAAAGGATGAAGATCAAACTATTATAGTTTGGTATGATCATTGATCTGATGCGTGATATGTTGATTAAATATAAATTCAGTAGAAATTTTTGGTCTCCTAAATATTCACTTGATACAACCAAAAGATCATGTTTTTCTTTCAAAGAAGAAACCAATAAAATTATCTAAATGTACAAAATGAACATAAAACCATTCGATAAACTCGTTAAGCAAGTTATCAGTGGCTTAGTTCTAAAGCATAATGTACTAGGTAAGTCTTGATTGCATTACTCCAACCAACTTATCTTCCTTAAAAGTTATCAATTCATATGGGTCATAATCCATCATCAAAATCTTTGAACGAACTACCAAGCAAAATCTGCCCTAAACTAGTAGACAATTCAAATATCATATCTAAAATTCGTTGCCTTAGTAACATTCTTATCATACATCAGAAGGAAAGAGTAAATCCAATACAGAAAAGTTTGAAGTAATTAAAAAAGAAAAGAAAAAGACAGTTAAAAGAAGAAATTTTTTCTTTTTTAAGTTTGAAGCTAGAATAGTCGCCAAAAATGTTAGAGTAACCAAAGAGCTTGTAATTTCAAAAATCAAACAATGACTTAGAAAAAAGTGAGAACATTAGGAGATCAAAAGATCTCTAGGTCAAAAACCAATAGATGCTGGCATAGGCAAAAGTGAGGTAATGAATAAATCAACACCTTACTTGGTCAATATTCTACATTCTATAGCTTAAAAATGAGAGAATTGAAAAAAAGAAAAAAAAATTAATAAGGCTAAAGCTTGACACATGATAGCCCACACAAAAATTTTGTAAAAGAAGATAGAAAAAGCAGACTATGTCAAAAGTTTATAAACAAAGGCCTAGAGAAAAGTTATAGCATAAAAAAAGAGTTCACTAGGTTAAAAATTGGCAAGGCTTAGAGTTAAAAGCATCATCCAAAAATAAAAAGAGAGCAATAAAAAATCTAGGTTGTAAAACTGGCAAATGACAACTTACATATGAATAAAAAATCTCTCAATCAAAATGGGGGAAGAAAATATAGTATGAAAGATTTGTAGGGTTCAATCATTGAGCTCCAAGCAACATCAATAAAGGTGATTTTCCCCATAAAAGTTAAGCTATCATATGTCACAATATATCTTAAACTCATCAATGCCAGCAAAAGATTTCCTTTTAATATTTAGATGATTTAAGCAAAGTCAATGAAATATTTATGTCATCTGAGTGATTGGTGATTATATCTCTTGTCATTATTTTTGTTCATATGGAAATTGCATGTCATCCCCATAAGGAAATAATTTAACTATATCATCAATTTGACATAAAAGACTTCAATTAAGCCTTATCCTTACCTACAATCTTAAGCACCCTAATTTTATTTTTCTTTTCATCAATATCGAAGACATTTGTTATACCTATAGCTTTTGAAATGAAATGATATGTTTGGGAAAACATGAGAAAATTCAGCATAGGTTTATGTCATTGGAATAAATTAGTTTAATCATCTCCCAAAATTCTCTCCTTTAGAATTCAAAATTTGGATCCATACACAAAAGATATAAAAAATTTTAAGTTCTCCTTAATAAACTTAGCTAAAACATACTTGCTCTAATAATCTCCACCTTAACTACACTTGTATCAGCATTAATTATGGTCCTTCCATGGTAATGGTGAGAATGATTAGACAAAAGGCCAAACTTTGACAAAAGCCCAAACTTCCCTCGTTCAGCATGCTCAGTTTTGTCTCCAATAATCCAATAATTGCTAGTTTATTCCAAACACAAAATTTTTTTTAAATTAAAAATTCTTTTGGGCATTTTATGCCCCATACATTCCATGCAACTTATTTAAAGTTAATAATTCTTAGTTGGTTTTTTTTTTATATAGAAGCCACCCTTTCCCTTTTATCATCAAGTGGGCACATAATCATTTAGTAAGAGGACTTGTGGAAGTATTGGTTTAAGAGGATAATTTGATCATATTCACTTTTACATCTCAGTTTGAAGCCTTGAAAGTGGTTGAGGAAGGGTTGTGGCATTTCTCCTAGCTCCCCTTATTCCTTTAAACATTGGAGCCACGAATCAACCTTGAGAGAGTGAAAAAAAAAATCCATTATAGGTGAATCTCCATAATGTTTCATGGGAATATTATAAGATAAAGGTGATAAACATGTTTAAAAGTTACCTAGAAAGCCCCTTTGCATGCATGAGAATACAATGAGAAAGAAAAGAATAAGCTTCATGAGAATCTATATAAGCACGAATATATCAAAGGAAATTAAGTCCATTGACAAGGTTAGGGCACTCTTTAAAGATTTTGTACTGGTTATTTATCAATGGAAGCCTTCACTTAAGATATAAGGGAAGTAATGGAAGGACATAGGCAAAATCATCAAGAAAGAATATTACTACAAGCTAATATCAGCTAAAGAGGAGGAAACTATTAGATAGCAAAAGATGGTTCAAGAAGTAATGGTCAACATGACTCAGGAAGCGAATACATTAATATGAGAGGTAAAGGTAAAGCTTTAACAAAATGGGCATCTAAAAAAAATCTTAATGTTGTTCAAGAGATGAATGAATCCACTCAACTGGGAGAAGCAGACCCTATTTAGTTAGCTACTAATATCCAAGAATTGCTACTTGAGAGAATTGAAATTAATGAGTGCAATGAGGAAGAATTCCATACTGTTCAGAAGAGGAAATTACAAAGAGAAAGTTAGAGCAATAACTCTAAAGTTAAAAATCCATCCGTGTGAATATAATTATATAGAATTTATGTGGCCTAAACTACCCTAAAAACCTATAAGATTTAAAGGATTTTGTATTTTAAGAGAAACTTGAGAGATTGGTGCTTTTATGAACTAAGATTGGGATTATAGATCCAATAATTGACTCCTCTTCCTCTTATATTGATCAAAAAATATGAACACATTGTCAATTAAAAGTCCTCTCATTGGATATTTCTACATCTTACTTTACACCGAGTTATTCTTTTTTGAAAAATGGGGGACGTTTAGGAAACCATATATGTAGCACCCCACTCCCGCAGGACCCGAACCCGATATCAAAACACTCAACAGTATTTAGCCATTTAATAAACCACAATCCATAACAAAATTGGGCCCAATTTTATTCACAAACAATTTCAGTTAACACATTACAATCAGTGGAATTTTAATGGCCAGTTGGGCCCACTGGAATACAAGCACTAGTTTACAAAAATTGCGAAAATATCCAGCTCTACAAGAATTGAATG
>JANVCQ010000230.1:15661231-15678914 GCA_025531925.1 Erythroxylum plowmanianum
CGTTTGTATGTTTTGCATCCGATTCCGATTTACTTTCGCTTTGTTATCCAAATTGTTATTAGTATTCCGATTTCTCATATTCGTTTTGCTTGATCGATTGCTTCGTTTTCCGGATAGTCTAGGTTTCCAATGCGATCTTATCGTTCGTTTCCTTTGATTATGGTTCTCGGATGTCGGAATGTGTTTCAGTTCGTTTGATTCGATTCGCGTACTTCGCTTTGCTATTCGCCTCATTCTTTTGCTTCCGGTCTTTCGTTTTCCGGTTGGGATCCGGTTTCCGGATCGGGTCCCAACAAGTAAAGCGTATTGTTAGTCCACGATCAATTATTCGAGAAGAGATGTGAAAATAATAGAATAATGAGATATATTAAATTGTGTCTAGGCCAAGAGCGATCCTAGAACCGTACTCTACATATATTCGACACTTTTATCATTTTAGATTATTTTCTATAATTTGTTTTTATTAGTTTCTTTTTACTTTAATTTCTCAATTGCATAAAACCTAAAACCCCCTTTTATTTCCTTCACATAAATTATTTTCAATATGAGAATTAACCAAACATTCTTTGTGGATACGATCTTGACTCATCACATCTACAAGTTTTTAGTGTGTAGAGTTGGGTAAATTTTGCAGTGCACACGACATGATCTGTCAGAAGGTAAAAATCCTTAAATCAAAGGAATTTAAATCTTTCTAATGCTAAAAGTCCCCAGTAACAATGCCAAAAACTTACTAAGTTTTATATGATAATAAAACTCTCAATGTTGCAAGTATACGAATCTTACGTTGTAGTATTAAGGGTATCGTTCCCGTGAGGAGGATTATAGACACCTAAACCATTTGAATTGAACTTTGTCTAAGGTATTAATAATTTGAGTTGAATTAAGTTAAATAACAAAAATTAAACATATAACAAATTGAAATAAATAAGAAAATAAACAATTGAGCTGTCAATAAAATTGAGATTAATCAAAGTTAAATACGTAGGAATTATTATATCCTTATTCTGTTTCCCTTAATTTTGTTAAATTAATTTATGTTTGATCCAAAATTTCCTAAGGTTTTGATTAATATCTCTCAAAATCTAATCAAGTAACCCTAATTGAATTCAATATTTATCGATTTGTAATCTCTCGATTTACAAAACTACCCCTAACTTATTTAATTAGATTTGAAGTAATCCTTTAAACGATTAATTTCACAATTAAGATTTTTCTTCAATTATTCGTTAATTTGATAATTATGAGTCTATTAAGTTGCCAACTCTTGTTGCACATTTTAACAAAAATTACTTGATTCACTCCCCCAATTTATTATCATGTATATGCACGACAATTATCACAAACATTCAAAGATATATTGAAATAAACAATAATTAAGATTCACAAAATAATTCTAGAATAATTCCTAATTTGGATTTAGAAATCCATAAACATGTTATACATCATAGTCCGATTACATCGTAAAAATATATAAAGAAAATAAAAAGAAAATAGAATAAAAATTGTAAGCCTTGATATGGAATGCTAGAATTTCCTAAAGCTCTTCTTTGATCTCTCCACTTTTATCAACTTTGATGTTGTGGTTGTTGCTTCTCTTTGGTGTTTTTCATGTTCGTATATAGTACTTTAGCATTCTAGGGTTATATCTAGGGTTTGACCACTTTGTTTGGTTCCAAAAATAGTCCCGAACTCTCAAATCACGAAAAAAAATCAAACTTGAAAATCTAGCACGATTGTGCATAATGTCATGATAGAAAGCCATGCAATGCTTGTCATGATTGTGCTTTATGTCATGGTCATGACATCCTTAATACATTATACATCTTCATTCTTCAATTTACTAATTTCTAACACTCACAAACACATCAAACACCTCTTGAAATATAAAATTAAGATTAAACTCATGCTCTCATCCACACAAACATTTAAAATATAAAAAAACACTAACATTAACATAATTATAAGACTATACACAAGATAATCATCTAAGAAACACTTAAAAACCCATTTAAACAACTAGAAAGAACATGTTAATATCTATACCTATCAATTACTACAAGGATTTGGAGATTACTATAAGGGAAGAAAAAAAACCCTCTCTGGAGCAGATGTATACAAGTATCCTTCCTAAAAGATAGATGCATTTATGAGCTAAACCTTGATACGAGATGTTTATGGTTCATGAAACAACTTCTAAAGATAAAGGAAGCCTTTATAGATTTCATAAAATGTATGATAAGGAGCAGGAAGAGAGCCTCCTTGTACTTTGACAATTGGAATAAAAAATGCCCTCTACAAAATTCTAATCTTAGAGGTTATATATCAGCTAGACTTTTAGAGAATGTCAGAGTACAAGAATGGATTATAGCGAACAATTAGAGTAATAACCCACTTCAGTTAAGCCATATGGTCCCTAATTATAACCCCTAAGGCGAGATGAAGAACAAATACATTTGCCTAAGTCCTTCCTCAGGCACATTAACAAAAAGATCATGGAGGGAGTTAGGGAGTTAATTAAAGAAAGATGAGACAAAGTAAGATGGTATATAATTAACAGGAACACAACTTTTGGAACCAAGGTATTTTCCTATGGTCAACAATGAAAAATGGCTTAAACATAAAATATAGATTAAAGTTCTTGCAAATTCAAAACATCTATGAATTGTATAAAATAGAAAATGAGATAACAATCTAGCTGTTCTTTGAGTGCAACTACTCTAAATTGATATAAGACAAAATACAAGATAGAGTTCCTATACGAAGAAAGCTATTTGACTTCTAATTCATAGTTCAATGGCTACAAGAGGATGAAACAATGAAAAAGAATAGGAGACATTCATTGTACACTTGCGCATACATCTACAAAGTATGGATAGAAAAGAATTATACATGCTTTTAAAGAGTGGAAAAAACTAAAGGAGCATATTATAAGTGATAAGATAATAGAGTAGAACCCTAAACGTTATGCTCATATATATTAATAAGATTGTAATTTTCGACAAGTTTTGTTTGTTTTCAATTATGTGCTTGTGATTAGTGATGGTCAGCCTAACCCTTGCTTGTTGGGACCCAGATTTAACCTGAAGTCCGATCAGGATTAAGGCAATGACCCAAGTTCGAGTCGGACTCGACTAAAGGTAGTTCGAGCCCAGCTCAGCTCAGTTAAATTTTTTTTAATTATAAGTACAAAATGACATTGTTTTCAAGTCTCGAGCTGGGCTAATCTAGACAGCCCAAATTTAAACTTGACCTAGGCTTAATTTTGTTAATTTTGGGTCGGGCCAAAGAAGAGCCCAATTGCCATCCTTGCCTGTGGCCTTTAAAAGATTATTCAATTTAACTTATATATGTATATAAACACACACGTATATATATTGGGCACTTCAGGTGTTTGGGGTTATGAGAAAGGCTGCAACGCTATAAGGATTGATAACTACATACATTCAGAGAAAAGGAGATGGTGGCAAAGAAGGCCAAAGCAGCAGTAGCCACGGAGAAATCTGGAAGGCGAAGTCGCTCGGCATATTTTGCAAGGAGAGAGGCCGCTAAGATCCTCCGGAGCGTTCTTCTGGGAGACGAGCGTCGACAGGCCATTGGTTCTATCAAATCCCTCGTTTACAGCCCTTCCGTCAGTAACAAAAGGGCTACTTTTGCCCTCGTCTGTCAGACTCTCAAATGTAAGCTGTCAAATTTTCTTCTGCACTCTTCCCTTCTGCTGTTATAGATTATTGTTCCTCCTCTCTCCCTTTTCCAGACTTTCCTATAATTAAAGATGTGTTGGAGTTTTCGGACGTTCTTAGTAACAAGTGGAAGGTACGCAGCCTACATCCGTTTCCTCTTCCATTTAACTTTTCTTTTCTTTTCTTTTTGATTTATATTGAATTACTGTACTACTTTACTAGTGGAGGTGAGATGGAATCTTAATTTCCCTTTTTTCAGAGGCAAAAGGAATTGATGTACATAGTGGCGTATGACATTCTATTTGGGCAGGTACGTTCTTGATTTCGGATTTCTCACTTCTGTTCATTTAATCATGCTTTATATTTATCATGGTTTTACTTTTTTTTGAAAAAAATATCCTTTTCCATTTTGAAGGGATAGGTTTTGGTCGCAGATTCTTTTTTCTTTTTCTTTCTTAAGTTTCTAGATTTAGGTTATGAATTCAATATCTAGAGCTATGATCTAGACGTAATAATGAAGCTTTGTCTAAATTTATAGACGCTCATGTATATGCTTGGTATTTGTCTGACACAAATACTGGTTTGTAGGAAGCTCCACTAGTTGGAGGAGATGCAGAGAAGTTTCTTCTGCGACACAAGGAGGATCTTCAGTCAGCTTTGGCTGAGCTTTTAGTGAGAAAAAAAGTGAAGCACATTGATCAGCTGATTTCCCTTTATCACCCCCATGGTGATTACTAGTTCTAGTTTTCAATTTTTTGGTGATCTTTTTTGTTTTAGAACATGAATTATATTGAACTGCATTTCTTCTTAGTTGAGTTTAAGGTTGCCACTTTTTAGTTCATGGTTTATTTGCTTTTGATGTCATGCTTTATTGCCAGAACGGTGTTAAATTTTTGTTGCAGATATTTCAAAACCTTGTTATGTTCGTGTGAACACCCTCAGATTGGATGTTGACTCTGCTTTACAGGAATTTGAAAAACAATTCCTGGTATGTTCACTGATTAAAGAAAATAATGGTTATTTTAACTTGCTCTTTTTAGAATTAGTTAACTTCCTGTAAGAAACCATGAGATGTACTGGAATAACTTTGTTTCACGTTAGTAGGTTCAGAAGGATGACCTTTTGCCTGACCTTTTAATTCTCCCACCACACACAGATCTGCATAATCATCATTTGATTGCTAATGGAAGTGTCTTCATTCAAGTAAGATAATTTTATTAAACTTGGTTTCAATTCTTACTTCATAATTATCTTGTTTCAGTTTAAAATTTTATGTGCTATAAAACTGTAAAAAATTGATCTAGGAACGCCAATAGACTTACATAAACAGATGGATCTGTAGTAAGTGCCTGCAAAAACATGGTTTTAGCTGGAGTTTTTAATGCTTAGAAGTTCTAAAATGTTTGTGTGCAATTACATAGTGTAGAAATCTAGTGTTGCATCAGAAAACACTAGGCTTTCTCTGTCAATGAACAAGTTTAACTTCATCTACCAGTAAAACCAAAACATCAACTGCCAATTCCTTTTGGTTCAAAACATTGGATCTTAACATTTTAAATTGGCTATGAAAAGAGTGAAACAGCTGTATAGCGGGTATCACCTAAAATGCTGCTAGGTTTCACTTGATTTACTTAAATCTTTCAACATATCCGTGGATGTATTATTCTTGAATGATCATGCTGATACATTTCCTTTTTATGTTTATTTCTATTTGATTTATATCTGGCCTACCATTTTTGTTAGGGAAAAGCAAGTTCAATGGTGGGAGCAGCACTTGATCCAAGACCAGGATGGGACGTGAGGCTTTTGATAATCATTTAAGATACTCATCAATATTGTTTCTTGATTTCTTATAGGCTCTCTTGTTGCAATATTGTTGACCATTCATCCATCTTCTATTTCTCCTTGTATGGGCATTTGTGGGTTTCAAATTTAATATTTCAATGGTTCACCATAAATTTGCTTCAATCAGGCCAAATGTAAGTCCCATGCAGGATGAAAGAACATAAACAAGAACTTCTTTTTATAGTAGTATTTGATGATTTCAATGCCATAAAATTGAATATTAACAGTATACAGAATGACAAAAAATGTTGTTAATAAAAAAATGAGGAGAAAAGATACATTTTGCAGAATATACTATAATTTTCAACATGAATTTTGGGGTACTGTAATAGTTTGCATATCTCTTGCATGAAATCTTCTTCTTGAAATGCCAACTGAAAATTGACGCTGATTAATTGACTTTACAAACCAATTGCTTTACTTTTGTGGCTAAGGTTTCCTCAATTTTCTGGCAGTAGACTCTAGTCCCTGGAATTCTTTTGAGTTGTTCATTTCACAACTGTTAACATCCTTGTCATTTTTTTTTTCAATTTTGACATTCTGTGAAGGTTCTTGATGCTTGTGCAGCTCCTGGGAACAAAACTGTCCACCTTGCTGCTCTCATGGGTGGGAAAGGAAGAATTCTGGCTTGTGAACTAAATAAAGAGAGGGTTAACCGTTTAAAAGATACTATCATGCTCTCTGGTGCTACTAGTATCCTATGATTCTGTAACATATTAAGCCTACCCTTTTTCCTGTCTATACTATTGTTTCACTGTTTTCAGCTAAAAGGTGAGCCATAAGTTCTGATCAACTTCATCACTTACTATGGTTTGCTTTGTACTTTGTTCGAAATGCCTTCTCACTCATTCTTCCCTTGTTTATCAAGAAGTAACTGCTTAGCCTTAATCTTGCTCTTAGACATTGAAGTTCTGCTTGGTGATTTCTTAAGTTTAGACCCAAAAGATCCTTCCTTCTCCAAGGTAGATACCTGTAACAATATACAAATTCGTTGTGGCACTTGTTGTCTATGTGACACTTTTCCTTCCTGTTCAAAAGGACCAAAAAGAATTCTTTTGGACAAAGTATTAAATAGGATATATGATTGGTCTTATAATCATGGTTACATAGATGCTTTTTATGCAAAATTTTTAACTAGAGGTACACAAAAATCAGCAGCATTGACTCTTTTTTAACAGGAGAAGGCTTGATGGAATTATCAGTGGGGTAGGTATTACAAGTCTCTTTCTAGGGGAGGGTTTAAAATATCTAGGGGAAGGGTGTTTTTCTTCTTATCTCCTATTGTATTTATTTTTTCTGTTAATCTTTTTATTCATTTTCTATATTTTTTAGTTTTTTTTAATTTTCAGTTTCATTTCCTTTATTTAGAGTTTTGACTTTTGTTATAAACTCATTACATAAGTTTTTATTTTTTTGGTTATTATCAAAAGTACTACTTTGTAGACCTCTTTATTTCCCCTCATGCTCCCTTCACATTTTTAAAGAAGTGAATGAGTTTGATGCCTAAGTTTTAAAATAATGGAAAAAGGGCCGTACTCGGTAAAAATTTTGTAATGTATATTTTAGCTTTGGTGTACCATGAAATTTCATTATTGTTTCCAGTGCAAAATGCCTCACTGCATTTCCATCTCTGCTGGATTTGAACTTATAATTGTATATTTGTATCGAGCAGAACATATGACAGCACCTTAGCTGAATTCTTGTGCATAATTCTTAAAGAAAAGCTCATTTTTTGCAGGTGCGTGCCATTCTTTTGGATCCTTCTTGCTCTGGATCTGGGACTGCTTCTCAAAGATTAGACCATTTACTTCCATCTCACACTGCTGAGTTTGTTGACGCTGAAAGATTAAAGAGGCTGGCAGCATTTCAAAAGAAGGCCTTGTCCCATGCGTTATCTTGTATGTGCCATTTTTTATTCATCTTCCAAATCCTCACAGATTATCCAAATACTGTTGGATCTTTGGCTTTACGGTTTCACAATTATCATGTTTTTTTATCTGTACGAATGTGATTTTTGGGCCCATGTTGCCACAATATTTGACTAATGAAAATTTTCTTGTAGTCCCAGCAGTTGAAAGGATTGTTTATAGCACATGCTCTGTTAATCAAATTGAAAATGAAGATGTTGTTTATTCAGTTCTGCCGCTTGCTGCATCCTTTGGTTTTCGCTTAGCAACCCCTTTCCCACAATGGTATCGTCGTGGCTTCCCAACTTTTGAAGGATGTAAGTGCTATTGCGGAGTGAAATTTTTAACTCAGGTCGATAAAACTTTACGTATATAATTTGGATCAGTATAACTATTGATCATGTCTTAATTTGCAGCTGAACATTTGCTACGGACAGATCCAGTGGAGGACAAAGAAGGCTTTTTCATTGCTCTTTTTGTCAAAGAAGGCGCTGCCAATAGTGCGGAAGAAAGAAATGAATGTGGAAGCATCCCTGACAATCCTATACAAAGCAACAATAAAAAATATACAATTCCTGATGGCAAACCTATGCAAAGCAACAATAGAAGATATACATCGCCTGTCCTTTATAATAACATATCCAGGATATGGTTACACACCTATTCAACAGTGCCGAGAAGGTCCATCTGCCAGAAAGTTATCAAGCATGATATCATTATGAAAAGCAGAGGCTTTGGAGTGTTTTGAATGATCCGGTTAAATTTGGTGAAAGCGCGAGTTATGATATTCTGCTAGAATGACAAGAACGTAGCAAGATATTGCCAAGCGTGAAATGCTATTGCAATGTATTCTGGTATATTAATGTATCTGGATCTGGCAGAGCAGTAGTCTGGCTGTTTATCCCAGTTCGCGAGTTCCTATCAGGAGTTCTGTTTACTTTTTGGTGCAATCAATTGAAACAATTTAATATTGGATATTCATTTAAATTTGATGCAAAACTAAAAGCGAGTATTGATTGTATATAAAATTTTGGGCTCAGTAGCAGGACACTGGAGTTCAGACAAACAGCAGAAATGTCATGTAAGAGAAACGAGATAGCAACTTGGTTTTGGGAATCATAATTATAAGAAAAACGATGTTTAATTTAAAAAACTAGAAAAATAGGTCAAGATGGGTTGAGTTTGGCTTGGGCTTTGCCTCGATTGCCTCGGGTGTGAAAATTATTTTGGTTATTATTCTATTAAATTTGAATATTAATAAAATGTATAAAAATATCACATTATATTTTTCCTTATAAAAATAGCTAATTTTTAAAACTAAAGTATGAAGATGATTAAATAAATATGTGGATCTTTTTTGAGAACAAGTCCACTAAATTAACATTATATGAAAAATCTATCTTGAACATTACTTGCATATCTATAAAATTCTCACTGTGTAAGTGATTGTTTGACTTAAGATCTCTAAAGTATCTCATATAAGAATTGTTATGATGTGATGTTATTTTTAATCTATTCTAATTAAGGATAACTCAATTGATAGTTATTAGATATAACATGAATTATATGAAGATAAATGAGTGTTCAATAAAGGACTATCACCTTAAAATAAATAATTTCATGCTTTATGTATAATCGGAATATTGTATAATAAAATAATTGAATTATAACGAAAACTCATGTACAAAAAAATTAATCAAATCACTTTGACAATTTTAAATTTTCGGTTAGTCATGATATATTGTTAGATATCTAGATCTATAAATATAAATTATTTAATTAGAAAATTAAAGATAAATTAAAAAATTTAATTTATCTACTACTAAATATGTTTGGGGTTATAATTTAAATCAACTGTCAACATATTTGAAAAATTTAGATTAAAGAGAGAAAAATATTTTTATTTTATAGTTAAATATAAAATAATTAGTAAATAATAATCAATATGAGTTATTGCATCTTATCTAACCATAATTGATATTTAATTAAAAATAATTACAATTTTAATTATAGTTTAATTGAAATTCAAATTTTAATTCAATAAAATTACTAAAATTTTCAAAACTTATTATAAGTAAGCTTAAGGGTACAAGAGAACTAGTACATTGTCTAATCTACTATATAGTAATTGTAAAGTTCTCTTAACTTGTTTTAGATTCTCTAAGAGATTGAACAAATGTGTAGTTATAATTGTTGAGATGAGTCAATTTCTAAAACAGCTCGATAAAAATGACAAGAAATATCATCAAACTTTACAATAAGCTATAGACTAAGATTCGTACTTTATTATATATTATATGTTAATCGTATTATAGAATTTAATGATATTGAATTTTAGAAAATCATAAGAAAAGATTTCACATTTATTCAAGGATCAAATTTTATCTCAATTTCCTAATGGTGGTATTAGAGCAGACTTTATAACTTGATTAAATGTACTTTATTGTTAACAAGCTAGAATTAAAATTAAAAATCACTATGTTCCAAAATCAAATTATATCTTATTCATGAATAACTTGTTAATCTTACAGTAATATTAGACTTGATTGAAAATAATAATCCACAAAAAATTACAATAAAATTGTAATTTGAGAAAATAAAAAATCCTAACTACTAACATTAGATAACGATCAATTTAATTTTTAAAGATTAAGAGTTTAGATTAGAAGCCTCAATCTAGATTAATTAAGTATGTTCTTAACAACATTAACAAACCAAGATTGTAAGTTATTGGAGATTTTGATTGAAAAGTGGCAACAACGTCTGGTTTTTTGTCATTTGTGTTCGTTTGGCACGATGATGTTGTGTAAAGGTTGTGGCAGACAACGATGGAACTTAGAGAAGACTAAGGTTGTGCTAGTGGTGAGACAAGGACTACTTTTTGGAAACTACTAGTGGCATCATCTGCAGGATGTGGCACAATTACTACCAATAACTCTTAGTAACTAAAGCTTCATACAAAGGCAGATGCAGTTGTCCAGTAGCTATAGCTTGGTGAGGTGGAGGAAGGCGTTAGCCAAGCGAGGTTGTGATGGCATAGGAAGTGTCACAAAGGTCTGCTTTGGACTCGAATTTCTACCATAAGTCACGCCCACATTCGTTCGGTAATCTCGCTTAGGTCCGTTTAAGCAAGATTCAATCTTCTCATGTGAATGCCGTCGAACAATTCCGTTAGCCCTCGAATACTTTACGCATGCACAAGTGTTTAAAGTATCTATATATATATAACCAAAGCTACTGTTTCATTAACTCTCAAAACAATGTTAGCAAAAGATACAAGTACCTCCTTCTCGAAACACTCACAAGGAACTCCCTACTCGAAGCCCTTACAAGAAGCTTCCTATTCGAAGCCCTTACAATGAGAACTTCCCCAAAAGCTTTTAACTCTCAAAGCTCTCTCCTCTGAGTGATTTCTCTTAACGAATGACTCATTGTTCGAATTCTTTAGCTCTCATCTCTAACAAGCTATTTATAGACTTCTCCAGATAACTAAGTTAGAGTCCTAATAGAACTCTACTAGCTAAGATCACAATCTTATCCTATCTAGGATTAAGTTACATCACATTAACAAAATAAAAGATTACCTTATCTAGGAATGATTATCCTTATCCACGAAGACTTCCTCTATCTTCAGATGATCATTTCACGTAATCTTTATCTCTTAAAGCTGATGTTCATCCACTGTGATCTTATCTGTCACATCATTATGTGCCACATCATCCACAGTTGTCACATCACTACTGATGTGTTCTCAACACGACCTATCTACATATAAGTCCATCAATGCATGCTCATGGACAAGTCCATCTTCCATGATCAAGCTTACTCATGGTGCAATCTCATCGCTCCATGACTAAATACAATTCACAATCTGAGTTAGTATAAAACCTCACACAATTTACATTCCTTCAACCTGCCTCATCGAAGTTAAGTGCTTATGCACCTCGTCGCGCTTGTATGCCTTTGCGTATCCTCGTATATCTTTGCGCATTCTTGCACACTCTCGAGTCTCGCATAACTTAGTTCACCAACTCTGCGCGTCTTTACATCCGAATCTCATGTCTCGTTTAAAATTTTTGCCAATGCGTGCCTATGCATATCCACGCATGCCGAATCTCGCCTACTCTCGAGTTATTCACCGATACTTCCCCCATCCTTCACCTACTTCGCAAGTTTCTCAGGTTTTGCTCGCTAAATTGCAAGACTTTACCTTATTCCCTCGTCACACACGCCTTCCTCGTGCTGACTTGCGTGCCAAACATTGGTTAAGGCTCGTCAATACTCGCACAATTCCACAGTTTGTACTTAGGGGTCTAATAGGAAGCTTCCATGTGAGAAAGCCTACCAGCCGGATGATTAATCATATTTGTTTATTGATTTATAAGAAACATACAATTTACTAATTATTTTTTGTATATAAAATGTATTTAAAATATGATTAATTATTTAAATATGAGATTTAATATATAATTAAATCATTTAATATGTGTAATTTAGTTAAGAAAATTAAATGTTTGCATTTCTATATTATGCATTATTGTCATTAGGAAATGATATTTCAAATATAAATCCTATCTTATGGGTCACAAATACACATTCATCATCTTATTTTATGGATAGTTAAATATACAGTAGAAAATAATTTATGAATTTATGGGAGAATATTCATTACACATAATGTAAGTGTTTAAATCAATATTTTTAAAATCGAATTGGACTGATCGGTTCAACAGGAATAAATATGAAGAGACCTGATTTTCAACCTGGTTTAAGTTAATAACCGCTTATAAGAAGAAACTAACTAATTTTGTAATAAACCATCTATAATAACCGCTTATAAGAAGAAACTAACTGATTTTGTAATAAACCAGATGGTTTTTTTGAAAAAATTAGACGAAAAATTGACCGATTCTTGAAAGACCCGTAAAGTGGTTTAAAAATATGTTAAAATGTGGGATCCACCAATAAATTTTATACACCAACCCATAAATGCTTTGAACTTTCATTAATTGCTTTATACTACAATTAATGTTTCAAAATGCACGGAGTGCATAAATTGAAGTTGTTCTTTTCTTTTAGAGTTGCAAATTGTCTGTGCAAAAGTTTTCACATTTTTTCAATTCTTTTATACAATTTAATTTAATTAATAAATTATATTTTTTAAAATTATATTTTTATTTATCTCTTTATATTTTAATTAAAATTTTTAATTTTAAAAATAAAATTACTGTTTTTATTTATTTAATCTCACTAGTAAATTGTATTTATCAAAATTAAGTTCTTTATTTATCTCTTTATACTTTAATTAAAAAATTTTAAATTATTATTGTTAAAAACTAATTGTTATTTTTATTCTAAATTTGTTTAACAATTTGAATTATTAATTAATATATATAAGTAATTTTTATTAAGATAATTTAAGAATGTGTTAAAATATAATATTTAAACTATAAATAATTATGTTTAAAGGATATTAGAAAAAAGTTAAAATAAAGTTAGAGTCTTTTTAATTCCCTTTCTTTAAAAATATTTCAACTTTCAATAGTTTTTAAATAAATGATAATATAAAAACATAATAATAATAATTATTATTATTCTAAAATTTATGTTATATTCAATCTTATTTTAAATTACTAGATTTATTGTTAGTTTGTTACAAATTAATAGACATTATTAATGCATTTATATTTCAATGAAGTATTTTATTTTATACTATATTTTACTTTTTCTTATAATTTTTACTTTTTATTTACTATAAACTATTTTTATAGCGGTTTAATACTGGTTGAATATTTAAACCTTAAATCTTTTACTTAACCGGTTCAATGTCTGGTTCGATTTTTAAATCATTGGTTTAAATATTTTTTGCAATGTGTATTATCATAAAGAAAAGTCATTTTTATAATATATGTTATCATAAATAAAGATGTAAGATAGAGTCTATCTAGAATATGTATATACTTATAATTGAATATTGAATTTGTATAGTTATGTAATAATATTATATCAAAAATTATATTTTTGAATATAAATTTATTAATTTTATTTTTACACACGTCTTTATTTATTTTTTCAAAAAGATGGAGGGGAGTTCAAGTATTCATGATAATATAGTCATTTCAGGAAGATTTGATGATCCAACTTGGGCTCATGCTAGATTGTTTCCTATTGAGCAAGTTTTATTAAAAAAACTCTTAATATTGCAAGTATACAGATCGTATCTTGTAGTATCAAAATGTATCGTTCCCACGAAGACTATAGACACCTAACAACTTGAATAAGAACTTCGTCTAAGGTGTTAAGAATTGATTTGAAATAAAATAAATAAAAAATCAAAACAAATAATAAAATGAAACAAGTAAATAATAAAATAGTTGAGCTACTAACAAAATTGAGATTGATCAAGTTAAAGATTTAGGAACTATTCTATCCTTATTTTATTTCCCTTAATTTTGTTAATTCAATTTATGTTTTATCCAAGATATCCTAAGGTTTTTATTAGTCTCTCTCAATATCTAATAAAGTAATCCTAATTGAATTCAATATTCATGGATTTATAATCTCTCGATTCACAAACTCCTCATAACTTATTCAATTAGATCTAAAACATTCCTATAAGTCATTAATTTCACAATTAAGATCTCTCTTTAATTGATCGTTAATATGATAATTGTGGGTCTATTAAGTTGCCAACTCTTGTTGCATACTTTAACACTAATTACTTGACTCACTCTCTCAATTTATTACCAAGTATATTAACAACAATTATCACCAACATTCAAAGATGTATCGAATTCAAAAATAATAAAGTTCACAAAATAATTCAAGAACAATCTTTAATAGGGATCTAGAAACCCATAATCATGTTAAACATCTTAGAATTCCAAATAATCATCCAAAACAATGAAAGAAATAAAGGGAAAGAAAGAAAAACTAGTTTGTTTCTCGAGTTGGAAATATGGAATTTCTCTTAAGCTCTTCGTGAGTTCACCTTTTGATATATTTTTATTTATGACTTCCACATTTTTTTAATGTTTTTTTTCTTGTTTTTAAACAGTTCTTGCGGCTTCTAGGATTCTTTCTAGGATTTCCCCACTTAACTTAGTTCCAAAAATAGTCCCGAAACGTCAAAACATGAAAGGATTTGTGCCTAGAAAAGCCTTTGTCATGATAATGACCTTGAAGTCATGACCGTAGTCCTACTATTTCCCTTTGTGTACAATCATGCTCACTTATGACTTGATCGTGACACCTTCAAGCTACCACCATCTTCTTTATTCTTCAATTTCCTGATTTCCAGCACTTACAAACACATCAAACACCTCTTGAAAGATAAAATTAAGATCCAATTCTTGCTAATATATGTAAACACCAACAATAACATAATTCCAACCTTATAAACGTGATAATCATCTAAGAAATACTTACAAACACACTAAACATCTAAAAAACATAATACAATCTACACCTATTAGTTCCTGTAATGAGGAATATACCATTTATATGTATTGCAACAAGCATTTGAAAGTAAAGGAATCATTAGATTAAAGAAGCATTTAGCAGGGATCAAAGGTGAAGCAAAGCCTTGTAAAAAAGTTTACCATGACATGAAATAACAAATGAAGACTTTACTTGAAGAATATCAGCATGAAAAAGATGGAAGACAAAGGCTAGACCATGAAATTGGTTGTGGAAGTTCTTTTTCCATGGTGATGATATTAAGGATGCTGAAGGTGACCAATGTTTTGTTCTAATGAATAAGAAGTTAAGGTAAATGTTTACAAGTGATGAGTAGGTTGCATCACAGTATGGCAGGTAGAGTGTTGGAGTTTGGGTTTCTAGAATTATACTTAAAGATTGTAAATTTTGATTCCAATGTCAATCTGTAATCCAAGTTGTGAGCCTTTAGTGAGAGTACTTTATCTAGCTAATAGTGATGAAAAGACAACAGTAAGTTATTTTTATAATGTCATAGAGAGGGTGAAAGAAGTAATCAATGCCAATTTGAAAAATATGCCCTCTTTGTACACACCTTATATTGTAGTCATGAATGAATGATAGGAAAGATAACTCTACTCTCCTTTATTTAAAAGAATTTTTATATCCTATTATATATTTTAGACCAAATTTTACAAAGAAAGATGAAGTTAATAGGGGAATGTTATTAGCTTCCACTTAACAAATTATTCTGGGAATCAAGAGCAAGAAAGCAAAATTGTATAAATTCCCATATAATAATATTAAAAGCTTTAAAAAGTGAAATTTAAATATACAACTTTTGATATCTCTTCCTAAATTATAGTCTTTCAGTAATTCCTATATAAGCATGATATTGTCTCCTATTGATCTCCCAAATATGAAAACCCCTCAAGCTGGATTTATGATATCTTTCAATGCCATCTTTAATTTGTTATCTAGAAGCTTTGCTATTGCCTTGTAAACTATGTTATAACATGAAATAGGTTTATAGTCCACCATGGATGAGGGATTTTGCTTATTAGGAATGAAGCATATATAGGTATTATTCATTTCTTGTAGCATATTTGAAGAACCAATGAATTCTTGCACAACTTCAATGAATATGTTACCTATGACATCACAAGTTTTTTGGAAGAAAAAAATAGAAAAACCATCAGGTCCTGGTGCTTTAGAGGGGTGCTAACTAAATAAAACTTCTTTAACCTCCTGTTGTGTAATTGAACCTCCTACTGTGTAATTGAAGTTACCATGTAATCCTTCATCTCCTGACTGATTGTTCTATCAAAGAATTTGCTAAGGTTGAAATCCCTATGGATATTGATATCATCAGTCCCCGTTAGGTTAGTAAAGATGTTTATAACTGATAACTAATAACTAATAACTAATTCTTGCAACTTGTTCTAATCAATATATGTATTCGCATGGTTGTATTGAAGCTCATATATCTTATTTTTTTATTCCTTTTGGCTAAAATGGAAGAATGGACGAACTTATAGCAGTTTTCTTAAGCTTGTCTCAGCTTGTTCTTGGTTTTAGTAAGTCTTTTGATCTATTCTTTAACAAATCCCTTAATAATAATTTTGACTAGTTTAAGCTTCTTCATAAGCTGGAAAGCCTTAAAACTTTTAACTTCTTATCTCTAGTTGGTAAGAACTAAATCCTAAAAACCAGCTCTTAATGTTAAGCCATTGAAAAGGCTAATAGGAGCTCCTGAGGTTTTGGAATGTAAAAAGTTAAGGATATCTATTTAAGAGTGATCAGAATAGGAATTTTCTAAAAAATGGGCATAGGATAAAACTAGAAACTGATCAATTTGTTCTTGAATAGAAGCAATAATATTTTAATCACAAAATAATGCCTAAGATTATTAAGATTTTTAAAGATAGTTTATTCTAAATAACAATAACAACAACAACAACAAAATAAATATAATAATAATAATAATAATAATAATAATAATAATAATAATAATAATAATAATAATAATAATAATAATAATAATGAATTAATACTTAATAGTGGATACATATTTTTATTCAAGAATTAATGTATGATATTTGAATGAGTAAAGAACAAAGTTAATGAAAATTAATTTACTCTACTTATTATTTGATTCTTAAATATCAAATAAAGTTAAACATTGAATAATATGAAATATAAATTCTAAAGAGAAAAATAAAGATATAATCTAATTTACTCTACTTATTATTTGATTCTTAAATATCAAATAAAGTTAGACATTGAATAATATGAAATATATTACTCTTTAAAAGTTTGAAATAATTGTTTATTTAACTTTAAAAACTAAAATTGAAAAATTTTCACTTGTTTGTATTGAAACTTTTTCTACAATATTAATATGAGGTGGATCTTTTAAAAGTAATAATTGACAACTATAATTTTGTGATATTTTCTAGAATTAATAAACAATAAGTCAGAAAAGATTATAATTTAAACAACATAATGTTCATACTTTTTATTTTAATATTAGATTAATTATTAAAAATTATGAACTTTACTTAATTTTTAATACTAGTTGGAACTTTAAAAATTGACATTAAAATGCTTCAACTTTCAGTTTTTGCAAAAGTAGTTGTTCAATAGATCCTTCGTTAACAACATTGACATGGTGAATCACGTTAAATAAAATTTTTTCCACATTGGTGATGTAAGGCCCCAAAATATACCCTATTTGAAATAATACATGTTTATGAAAGTACATGTGTGATAGGAGTTAGAATTTTGCTACGATTAGAATATGAAAGACTT
>JANVCQ010000230.1:15725393-15749892 GCA_025531925.1 Erythroxylum plowmanianum
ATTAGAGGCCAGTGACATGCTCAATCAGTGAATGCAATGAAAACCTATCAGTTGTCCCAAATTACCAAATACCCTTGCTAACAGTAACGGGATGTTACAGTTAGAACCCTAGAATACTAAATATGAGAGATATTATTGAGAAATTAGGAAATACATTTCATGCTCATGCATAATATTAGCATACACATATGTGAATTTGATTTTTCTGTACACATTACAATGATTGTTCAAGCACTCATTTGACTTATTATGGGATATAAATGATTTTTAAATAATTACAATATGAATAGTAAATATTTTGTCTTGAAAATTTATTTGGTGAGTAAAATTATTGATCTAAAAATTTTGGTAAATTTTAGGAAATTTTGAGGAATTTTGGACTACAAAAAATGCTAAATGGCAGGACAATTGATTTATGGTAATAAAAATAAGTGATGAATGACAATAGAAATATTGATGTGGGATATGATGATTTAAGGACGAATATCATACAAAATTGAGAGACAATTGGAGTAGAAATTGGAGACAAATAGACTAGTTATTAAAGAGAACCATAGGGAGGTGACAAGTGTCACTTGCCTTGCCACACTCACCTAAGATTCTTTTAACATTGAAAGACCATTTTAATTGTTTTGTTTCTTACTTTCTTCTGCTCTTCCTAATCTTCTTCCTCTTCTTCAATCTTCTTCACTTCCACAACACTTACCCACCTCCATCAACGTTAAACCTAGTCCTTATTTTTTTCACTTGCTACTATCATTTTGATTGTCGTCTTCATTTGTCAAAAAAAAATCTAACCTACCCACGTCCATCAACGTTAAACCTTGTCCTTATTTTTTTCACTTGCTACTATCATTTTGATTGTCGTCTTCATTTGTCAAAAAAACCTAACCTACCCACCTCCATATTGATGACGTGTGAGCCATAGAAAGCTAACGTTCACGTGATTTTTGAATAGTTTGGATTTTATCAAGTTATACTTTGATCTTCATAGGTAGTTGCAAATGAATCAAATATGATGAATGATTTGAGATTTGATGGCCATGATCATGGAGCTTCATAGATGCTTTAATGTGGGTGCCAACATAAAGAGATTTATGTTCTAAATTTTAGTGTGTTAATGTTATTGACGATTTGTTTAATAGAAGCATTTACGATGATTATTTATTGATGGATTGATTGTGATAATGGTGTTTGAAATATGCTTGATGTTAATGAACAAATGGATACATCATGTTCTACTTTTGTGTAAATGGTAAATAACTTTTTATGAGTTGTAGTATGGATGATTTTATGTTGAAATTGAGGTGAGAATGAAGAGGATATGATGTAGAGTTGATGAACTATGCATAAGATGGTTTGAATGTAACATATAGGAGTCGAAATTTTGTAAAAATTGAAAGGAGAATGGTTGGAATATGTTTGCTATAACGTTTCCACTAAATATGCATCTGTATTTTAGCCATATCTTGAACTGTAAATACCCAAATGTGATTATTTTAATTTTATATTAAACTAGAGATAGATGGCTACAATTTTTATGGAGGAATTGAATTTGAATTCTATTTCTAAGGGTTTCAAAACTTGGCTTGAAGTTTAATACTGTGTGCTATCGAGGTGTGAGAATAGTCTGTAGTATTTTGAGTATAACTTACAGAATACTAAACCAAACTGTGTGAACTTAGAGTCGTTAGAAACTTAAGACATATAGGAACATTTTTTAACTGAATGTATTGCCTAACTACCTCATTTTCTATATCAAAATGGCCATGTAAAATTGATATGAAAATTTGTCTTGAGAAAAAAAAATGGAAAGGCCATCAACATGAGTTATTCTTCTTCTGTGTGATGTTTGAAACAACAAATGGTAAGGTACTTTCATATGATGCACTTAGGCTTGAATGAAGCTTGAATTGAACCTAGAATGATGCTTGAAAAAGTGATTAAATATGTGATATATTTAGGGAGATGAATGAGGATATAAATGTAAACATGGATTGATGTTTACCAAGTGTTCAAATCTGAAATTTTGGAAATGTTATAAGAATAAAAGTGATCCTATGAAAGATAATGTGATCTAAAGAAGGTTAATGATGTGTATTAAGTAAAGGTGAATGATAAATTGGATGTTTTGTGATATTTTAATGCTTGAATGACCTTAGTAAATGATTGAATGATGAACTTAGAATAATCTTGTACAAATGAAGAGTAAATCTAAGTTTAATTTATACATATATGAGTTATGGAGTATGAATGATCATAAGATGTGAATTAAGGAAATATATCCCAGATGGTCATTGAGCATGCATTATACATATCACATATACATATGTATATGATTGAGTATTCATGAAAATGTGCAAATTAGTAATGTGTAAATGTGTATGTATTGTATGATATAGAAGATCAATTAGAGCGACAACATCCAGATATTTTCGGGACATCAAGGCAACAACTATCTGGAGCATACTATGAGTAACCTAAATGGTTTCATATTGATTTATTGTTTTGTTTAAATTTTGAATTGAATTATTATGTGATTTGAATGTGTTGATTCCGGACATTGAATATCAAAAAGCGTTTGATTCATGAATAATATATAGGAAGTACCCATTGTATGTGAATTTGACAGAATATATGATACTTAACTTAAATGTTGAATGATGGACCAAGGTCAGATGGCGAATATGAATGTGAAGGTGAATGCGAAAAAAATTGAGCACAAGTGAATGATTGAATATATATGATGCATTTTACTACATGAATGCATGATAACATAAAGGCAGTTATGACTGGAGTCGACAGTGAAAAAGAGCTTAAAGCTCAAAATGTGGTAAGAACCTCTGGCTCACTATTTATAATGAGCCTTATATCCCTAACTGATAAGGGACAGTTATGAATGAGCCCAATATCTACAATAGATATAGGATAGTGAAAAAAGCACTCGGTTACAACAAAGTAATAAATGAAAGTGAGTCTCATAAACATTACACATACAATTTAATATGCATCATATGAATGGTAGAATTGAATTGTACAAACCATTATGAATGTAAAAAGTGAATAAGTGAATAGAGTGTTATATGGTGCTTTTTGATAATAGGTGAAAGATGTGCATTATATGATGACATGAATTGTTTGTGAACTTGAAACATGAACTGTATGTGTTATGTGTTATGAGTGAGCCATCAATGATGGGTAGTTCATTGAGTTCGCAAAATTCATTAAAATTGCAACGTTGACTTTTCAAGTGCGAGAGAGCAGACTTAGCTTCTAAGACGACTTAGAAGAGATCTAGTATTGATTTTGGATAGAAGAAATGGCTCAAAGGTCGGTCAGCTAAGATTGAAGGATTTAGATAGAATTTTGTATAGTTGCTCATTTATGTAGCATGGAGCATATTTGTAGTAGAGCTGTAAACTCTGATAATTCTTTGATATTGTATATAAGGATGAAGTATGTAATGTTACAAGGTATATTCGATTTTATGAAATAAAAATGAGGAATTTTAAATATGTTTTAATGATGATGTCATGGGAAGTGAATGTGACTGCTCTAGGGCACTACTTCCACCAGACATATGCTCGAATGTCTTAAGGAATTACGGGCACAAATGTCTGATGGAAGTGGGGTGCTACAATTCTTAGTATTAGAGCATAGTTTGGCATCTATAGGGATAGATATAAGCATATAGATAGGATATATAGTGAGAAAATTGAATAGTAATCACTATTATTGTCTATTATAGGTCATCCGCTATAGGTGATCAAGTGGGACAATCAGCTGACCTAGAATTAGTAGGAGCCATTAGAGAGTCTTCTGTATCTCGATCTGAGAGAATGCCTCTGAAAATTTCTGAGAGAAGGGAAAGGAGGTATGATAAACTAAGAAAGCAGGGGGCTGTGGACTTCTATAGAAGTACAAAACCTGCAGAGGTTGAAGGATGGCTAGAGAGAATGGAAAGAGTCTTCGATCAGATAGACTGTGAGTCGAACAAGAAGTTTGACTATGCAGTTTCCTTACTGCAAGGCCCAGCATACCAATGGTAGAAAATTGTTCCAGACAGTACCACTGTGCCTTGTAACTTGAAGTGGGAAGACTTTCTGAAGGTCTTTAAGGAAAACTACATGCCCAAGATCTACCTGAACAGAAAGATAAGGGAATTTCTAGATCTAAAGTAGGGCAATTTATTTGTGGCAGAATATGAGATAAAGTTTAATGAACTGATGGGGTATTTACTACCTTGATTGCTACTGAGGAAGACAAGTGTAAGAGATTCGAAGATGGGCTAAATATGGAAATTCGGACAAGGTTAGTTATTACTAATTTGAGCAGTTTCTCTGAGCTGAGAGCAGTCTCAATCCGAATAAAGCAACTATTGAGAGATGATCAAGGGGAACATAGACAATAATCTATAATGAAGAGGCCAAGTGAATCTTAGGGTAGTTTTGGCAGAAGATTTAGTAAGCGCCAGAATAGATCTTTTCGACCACCGGCAAGATCAAGACAATCAGGGTTCAGCCAGAGGGGTAGTTTTATACAATCTGGCAATGGAATAGGTGCAGTATCAAATCAATTACTCATTTGTGAGCATTATGGGAAGAAGCACAGTGGTGAATGCTAGAAACTGTTTAGAGCTTGCCTTCTATGCAGCTCTTTTGATCATCATATTAGAGATTATTCTGTTGTGAATGGAGCACAGACTAGAAGGAGAGGAGGAGTGGTAACTGAAACAACTGTCTAACAAAGCCAAGCTAGTGGGTCTGGCCAAAGAGGCTATGGTAAAGGTAAAATGAGTTCTGGGAGTCCTACTATTAGGAATGAAGTGCGGAGCAACCAACTGCAATCTCAAGCCAGAGTCTATGCAATGACCAGATAAGAGGCTCAGAATTCTCCAGATGTCATTGTAGGTGTGTTACACATTTTTACTTATGAAGCTTTTACATTACTAGATCCCAGATCTACGCATTCTTTTATTGCATTGCATCTGGAATCTAGGTTGCTTTGTGATAGAGAATTATTGAAACATGGATTAGAGGTTAGTACACCGATAAGTAGTATCACAATAATAGGAAAAGTTTGTAAGAGGTGTTTAATTCAAATTGAGCAGGCAAAATTAGAGGTAGATCTGATTGTATTACAGTTAAGGGAGATAGATATTATTCTAGGCATGGATTGACTCACTACCCGTAGAGCCATTATAAACTGCTATACTAAGAAGGTCATATTATAAGCTCCTAATCAAATGAGAGTAGTATTCTGAGGTGTTAGTCAAGCATTGCTAGTCAGATTGATCTCACTCGTGTGTGCTTTAAGGTTGTTGCAAGGAGAATGTGAGGCTTATCTGGCCCACGTAGTCGATACCCAAACTGAATAGAATGTGCAAGGCATTCCAATTGTTAGGGAATTTCTGAAAGTGTTTCCCACAGAATTATCTGGTTTACCTCCAAATAGGGAAACAGAGTTTACGATCTCCTTAGTTCCAGGTGCTACTCCTATATCTATTTCTCTATATAAGATGACACCTATGGAACTAAAGAAATTAAAGGCTTAGTTATAGGAGATGATAGAAAAGGGTTTCATTAGACCCAGTGTATCACTATAGGGAGCTCAAGTCTTATTTGTGAAGAAAAAAGATAGAACTCTGAGACTGTACATCGATTATAAGCAACTGAATTGGCTAACAATGAAGAACAAGTACCTGTTGCCTAGAATTGATGATTTACTTGATCAGTTGTAGGGAGCTCGGGTGTTCACTAACTTAGACTTAAGATCTGGGTACTATCAGTCGAAGATAACAGAGGTTGATGTATCGAAAAGTGCATTCAAGAACAGGTATGGACATTTCGAGTTCTTAGTAATGTCGTTTAGGTTAACAAATGCCCCAACTGCATTTATGGCATTGATAAATAAGGTGTTTCACCATACCTAGATCGTTTTGTGATTATGTTCATAGATGACATTTTACTGTATTCAAATAGTAGAGAAGAGCATGTTGGTCACTTGAGAATAATTTTATAGATCATAGGGAAGAAACGACTGTATTCCAAATTTAGTAAGTGTAAATTTTGGCTAGATCAAGTAATATTTTTACGTCACATAGTAACTGAACAAGGCATACAAGTGGATCCAAAGAAGATAGAAGGAGTAATGAAGTGGGAAGCTCCAAAGAATGTGTCTGAGATCCAGAGTTTCATCGGATTAGCTAGATATTACCGGAGGTTTGTAGAGGGGTTCTCATTGATCTCTGCCACTCTGACAAAACTTATGAGAAAAAATGTACCTTTCAGATGGAATGATGAATGTTAAAAGAGATTTGAGGAAATGAAGCATCGGTTGACTACGCCACCGGTGTTAATTATTCCATCAAGAATAGGAGGTAATGTGATTTATAGTGATGCTTTGCATCAAGGATTAGGATGTGTACTGATGAAATATGATAAAGTGATAACATATGCATCGAGACAATTAAGGTGTCACGAGATTAATTATTCGATACATGATTTAGAGCTTATTGCAGTGGTTTTTACTTTAAAGATATAGAGACACTATCTATATGGAGAGACATTCCGAATATACACTGATCATAAGAGTTTGAAGTATCTGTTGAGTCAAAAAGAATTGAATATGAGATAGAGGAGATAGATAGAGTTGTTAAAAGAGTATACCTATATGATTGAGGATCATCTGGGAAAAGCTAATGTGGTGGTTGATGCTTTGAGTAGAAAATCAAATAGTAGTGTAGCTCAGATTCAAATATTGAGGTTACCGAGCTTAGTTCAATTGAGAGCCTTGAATGTCAAGTTGAATCTAGAGCATAATGAGGCATTGAATGCTATATTGAAATTGGGACCGATGTTGCATGACATATTCTGAAAAGTTCAGATTAAAGATCTTAAAATGGTGAAGCTTATTGAGAAGTTGAAAATGAATCCAGATTCTAAATTTGAATTGAGAGATGAGACACTTTGGTTAAAGCAAAGGTTGTATGTGCCTGACATTAATAATCTGAGGAAAGAAATTATGGAGGAAGCTCATGTAGTAGCTTATGCTATGCATCTTGGTACCACTAAAATGTATAACATGCTGAAGCAACATTTCTGGTGGCTAGGGATAAAGAAGCAAGTGGCGGATTATGTTGCTAAGTGTTTAACTTGCCAGCAGATTAAAGTTGAGCATCAGGCTCCAGTTGGGAAGCTACATTTGTTACCTATTTTGGAATGGAAATGGGAGTGAATTATGATGGATTTCGCTATGGGATTGCCAAAGACTCCAAGACAATATGATGCTATATAGGTTATGGTGGACCTATTGACAAAGTCGACCCATTTCTTACCTATGAGAGAAAATAACTCACTAGGCTAGTTAGCTCGGAGTTATATGAATGAGGTAGGTAGACTACATAGAGTTCCAGTGTCCATTGTATCGAACAGGGATCCTAGATTTACTTCGAGATTTTGGAAGAGTTTATAGTCAGTTATGGATACAAAGTTAAGCTTCAGTACTACATTTCATCCTCAAACAGATGGACAAAGTGAGAGAACAATTAAAACTGTTGAGGATATGCTCAGGTAATATGTATTGGACTTTCAAGGAGCATGGGATTAGCATATAGCCTTGATTGAATTTGTTTACAATAGCCATTATTACAGTAGCATCGGAATGATATCGTATGAGGCACTATTTAATAGAAAATGTTGTTCGCCTCTGTATTCGGATGAAGAGGGTCTGAGAATGGTTGAAGGCCTAAAACTGATACAAGATATACTATGGATAAAATGAAACTGATCCGTAGTTGTATAAAGCAACTCAAGATAGACAAAAAAGTTATGTGGATCAGCATCGAAAGGATATGGAATACAGAGTTGGAGATAGAGTGTTTATGAGAGTGTCACCTTGGTAGGAAGCACTAAGGTTCAATAAAAAGGGCAAGCTAAACCGTAGATATATTGGTCCTTATGAGATTTTGGAGAGGATTGGACCATTGGCTTTCAAGTTAGCCTTACCGGTTGAGATATCCCAGATACATAATGTATTCCATGTGAGTATGCTCAGGAGATATCAGTGTGATCTGATGCATGTGCTACCAGCTCAAGAGATTGAAGTTGCTAGTAATCTGAGTTATGTTGAAGAGCCAATCAAGATAGTGGGATATCAGACAAGACAATTAAGAAATCGAAAAATTCCATTGATAAAGGTCCTTTGGAAGAATCACTCAAGTGAGGAGCCTATATGGAAAATAAAGTAGCACATGAGGAGACAATATCCCCACCTATTCAAACAATCAGGTAAGAATTTCAAGGATGAAATTTCTTAAGGAAGGGAGAATTGTAACATCCCATTTCCCCCATGTTAAGGGTTAGAACCCTAGAATACTGAATATGAGAGATGTTATTTAGAAATTAGGAACTGCATTTCATTCTTATGCATAATATTAGCATACACGTACGTGAATTTGATTTTTCTGTACACATTACAATGATTTTATGCACTCATTTGACTTATTCTGGGATATAAATGATTTTTATATGATTATGATGTGAATAATGAATATTTTGTCTTGAAAATTGATATGGTGAGTAAAATTATTGATCTAAAATTTTTGGTGAAATTTTTAGGAATTTTGGACTACGAAAAATGTCAAACGGCAAGACAATTGATTTATGGTAATAGAAATAAGTGATGAATGATAGTAGAAATATTGATATGGGATATTAGGATTTAATGATGAATATCATAGAAAATTGAGAGACAATTTGAGACAAATAGACTAGTTATTAATGGGAACCATAGGGAGATGATAAGTGTCATTTGCCTTGCCACACTCACCCACGATTCTTTTAGCATTGAAAGACCATTTTAATTGTTTTGTTTCTTGCTTTCTTCTTCTTTAATCATCTTCACTTCCACGACACTTGCCCACCTCCATCAACGTTAAACCTTGTCCTCATTTTTTTCAGTTGCTACTCTCATTTTGATTATCTTTTTCATTTGTCAAAAAAAACCTAATCTACCGCCCCCTATGTTAATGCCGTGTGAGCCATGGAAACCTAAGGTTCACGTGATTTTTGAAGAGTTTGGAGTTTTATTAAGTAAGTTATACTTTGATATTCATAGGTAGTTGCAAATGAATTAAATATGATGAATGATTTGAGATTTGATGACCATTGTCATGAAGCTTCATATATGCTTTAATGTGGGCCTAAACATAAAGAGATTTATGTTCTAAATTTTAGTGTGCCAATTTTATTCATGGGTTGTTTAATAGAAGCATTTATGATGATTATTTAGGGATGGATTGATTGTGATAATGGTGTTTGAAGTATGCTGGACGTTGATGAACAAATGGATACATCATGTTCTGTTTTTGTGTAAATGATATATAACAGTTTATGAGTTATAGTATGGATGATTTTGTGTTGAAATTGAGGTAAGAATGAAGAGGATATGATGTAGATTTGATGAACTATGCATAAGATGGATTGAATGTAATATATAGGAGTCGAAAATTTGGAAAAATTGAAAGGAGAATGGCTGGAATATGTTATCTGTAATGTTTCCACTAAACATATACCTGTATTTTAGCCATATCTTGATTTGTAAATGTCCAAATGAGATGATTTTACTTTTATATTAAACTAGATACAGATGGATACAATTTTCATGAAGGAATCAAATTTGAATTCTTTCTCTAAAGATTTCGAAACTTGGATTAAAGTTGAGTATTTTGTGTGATCATGGTATGAGAATAGTGTGTAGTATTTTGAGTATAATTGGTAGAACACTGAACCAAACTATGTGAACTTGGTGTTGTTAGAAACCTAAGACATATAGGAACATTTTTTTAGAAGAATATATTTCCTAAATACCTCATTTTCTATGTCAAAATGGCCATGTAAAATTGACCCGAAAATATATCTTAAGAAAAAAAACTGGAAAGGCCATCAACTTGAGTTTTTTTGTGTGATATTTGAAACAACAAATGGTAAGGTACTTTCATATGATGCACTTAGGCTTGAATGAAGCTTGAGTTGAACCTAGAATGATGCTTAAAAAAGGGATTAAATATGTGATATGTTTAGGGTGACGAATGAGGATATAAATTTAAGAAGGGATTGTTGTTTACCAAGTGTTCAGATCTGAAATTTTGGAGATGTTATAAGAACAAAAGTGATCCTATGAAAGATAATGTGATCCAAAGAATGTGAATGATGTGTATTAAGTAAAGGTGAATTATAAATTGGATATTATGTGATCTTTTAATGCTTGAATGACCTTAGTAAATAATTGAATGATGAACTTAGAATAATCTTGTATAAATGAAGTGTAAATCTAAGTTTAATTTAGACATATATGAGTTATGAAATATGAATGATCCTAAGATGTGAATTAAGAAAATATACCTAGGATTATCATTGAACATGTATTATACATATCACATATATATATGTATACGATTGAGTATTCATGAAAATGTGCAAATTAGTAATATGTAAATGTGTATGTATTGCATGATATTAAAGCGCAATTAGAGCAACAACATCCAGATATTGTTAGGACGTCGAGGCAATAGCTATCTGGAGCATACTATGAGTAACCTAGATAGTCTCGCATTGGTTTATTGTTTTGTTTAAATTATGAATTGAATTATTGTGCGATGTAAATGTGTTAATTTGGGACATTGAATGTCCGAGATATTTAATGCATGAATAATATATTACAAATGCTCATTGTATGTGAATTTGACAGAATATGTGATACTCAACTTAATTGTTGAATGTCGGACTAAGGTATGATGTTGAATATGAATGTGAAGGTGAATGTGAATGTGAAAAAAAAATTGAGCACAAGTGAATGATTGAATACATATTATGCATTTCACTATATGAAAGCATGATAACATAAAGACAGTTATGACCGGAGTCGCTAGTGAAAAAGAACTTAAAGTTTAAAATGTGATAAAAGCCTCTAGTGAGTTATGTATAATGAGTTCTATATCTCTAACGAATAAGGGACAGTTATTAATAAGCCCGATATCCACAATGGATATGGGACAGTAAAAAAGGCACTTAGTCACAACCAAGGTTTTAAAAATCAGATCGAACCATTTGATCCAACCAAAAAAAGTGTGAACCGATCAGTGGTCCAGTTCGGTTTCACCTCAGAATCTCTATATAAAAACTGGCTGGTTCAACTTTTTTTCGGTTGGACCGAACAGTCTGGTCTGATTTTTAAAACCTTGGTCACAACAAAGTAATAAATGAAAGTTAGTCACATAAACATTGCACATACAATTTAATATGCATTATATGAATGATTGAATTGAATTGTATGAACCGTTATGAATGTAAAAAGTGAATACGTGAACAAAGTGTTAAATGGTGTTTTTTGATAATTGATGAAAGATGTGCATTATATGATGAAATGAATTGTTTGTGAACTTGAAACATGAACTGTATGTGTTATGTGTTATGTGTTATATGTTATGAGTAAGCCATCAATAATGGGTAGCTCACTGAGTTCGCAAAACTCATCAAAATTGCAACGTTGACTTTTCAGATGCGAGAGAGCGGACTTAGCTTCTAAAACAACTTAGAAGAGATCTAGTACTGCTATTTGATAGAAGAAATGACTCAAAGGTTGGTCAATTGGACTGAAGGATTTAGATATAATTTTGTATAACTTCCCATTCATGTAGCATGTAGCATATTTTGTAATAGAGCTGTAAACTTTTATAGTTCTTTGATATTATATATAAGGATGAAGTATGTAATGCAACAATGTATATTCGATTTTATGAAATGAAAATGAGGAATTGAGTTTTTAAAGATTGTGATATTTATGTTTTAATGATGATGCCATTGGAAGTGAATGTGACTGTTCTAGGGCACTACTTCCACCGAGCATATGCTTGAATGTCTGAAGGACGTATAGATACAAATATTTGATGAGAGTGGGGTGTTATAAGAGTGGACAAAGGTGGTTGAGGAAGAACTAGTGGAGGAACCTAATAACAAAACTATTGATGAATCATTAGTAACACCTTAAGTACAGAGACTCCAAGACAAACTGCTTTACTCAATCAACGATTCAGGTAGTTTTGTTATCCCTTATTTTATTAACAGTTATCATTAAAAAGGACATTACTGCAGTTAATTGGTTTAACTAATTTAATATATTATGTCCTTATGATTATCTTATAACACATGACTTATTTATTACTTCTTTGAATTAAGATCGCCTCTCTCAGTGTCTCTGATCGTTTATCCTTGTATTTTGCCTCCTCTCACATTTTTTTATAGTAAATTTTCAGATTTTTGGAAAATACACGATCATGTATTCTTTCTTTACTTCAAATCTTTTTATAGTAAATTTGAACACCCAAGGAAAAAAAAGAGTTTAAAAAGGATGTGAAATTTGAATGAGTATTCGTCTAAAATCTAAATGGGCCACTCTGCGCCCTTGGATCTCGCTCACATATTATAAGTATTACCTAAACTATTATTAAGAATCAGATCATGATATTAATTTTTGTGACTGAACAAAATTATGAGAAAGTGAAAAGCCATCCAAGTCGCAAACCAATGTTATTTCTTTTTTTAATTTAAAAAAGAAAACAACAGAGATATAGGAAAGAACAAAGACGGAGGCACAGACAGACCCAAAGAGAAACATTCCACTCAGAGAGCTCTCAGCCGGAAGCGAGAGGGAGAGATCTGAGTTGGGGTTGACCGAGTTGGGTAACGTCGCGTCGATGTACTATCTCTTCGCTCTTTGTAACGCATTAATTGCCAGATTTCATCCTGACCTGCATCTCCATACTCTCTCTCACTCTCTTTCTCTTTGTGCGAGTTTTGGAAGCCCAAATCTCATCTGAAGCGAGCGCAAGGACTAAAACTGTACCCTTTTGCTCAGCTAGCATTGCATTGAATCGCTACTTTCCCATTTCTCGGTAATATAGGGTTTGCAAAAGCAAAGTGAAAGATTTATTCGCCGGGAACAATTTCTTGAAGCAAATGGAGTCCTTAGAGTGAGATAGTTCTTCAGTTGGGAAGTGAGTTTTCCATTTGGTTCAAACGGTACTTTTCCTCTATCTTCAACTTTTTCCATTTCGTTGCCTTTTCTTGTTGTTAATTGGTAATAAACGTTGGGATTTCGACCAAACATTGTTGGGTTTGAGCTTAGGCTATGAAGACAAAATCTTTACCTGTTTTGCTTTTCTATTCCTTGTTAAATGTTTCAGTTTTGTTATGATGGTTCAGTTACTCGCGGGGTTGAGCTTTGTGAAGCTTTATTGAAGGGTCTTGGGACCAAAGATCGGTTTGCCTGAAGTGCGTTCCTTACTTGAAAATTGGGAAAAATGGATGGAATTTGGGCAATTTTGACGCAAGCTAGTGATTGTTGTAATCTATAGTGGTTTGTCTACTGAATTGAACTCTTCCTGCAAGATATGATTTGGATTCCGTGAAAGATTTTAACTTGATTGTAGCTGGAGAGGATTGAATGGGAAAAAACCTCAAAATTTATTGTATTTCTCATTACTGGGTGAAGCCCTGGATATTTTAAGTTCTTTAATGGTGTACGTGGTATTTGTTATTGAGTATGCTCAACAATGATGCAAAAGTCTTTGTAGCTTAGGGTAGCTGAGAGAAATTGGAAGAGAGAAATAGAGAAAAAGAGACTGACACAGTGAGGAAATGGAAGACTTTTCAAAGTATGCCCACAGTCCTGTTCACTTGGCAGTTGCACAACGGGATTATGCAACTCTTAGACGCATTGTTGCATCCCTCCCACGGCTTGCCAAGGCTGGTGAAGTTAATACTGAAGAACAATCTCTTGCAGCTGAGCAGCAGGCTGATGCTGTCTCTGGTGTTATTGATCGCCGAGATGTTCCAGGCCGTGAGACTCCATTGCACCTTGCAGTCAAATTGCGGGACCCTGTATCTGCAGAAATTTTGATGGCAGCAGGTGCAGATTGGAGTCTTCAGAATGAAAATGGTTGGAGTGCTCTTCAAGAAGCTGTTTGCACAAGAGAGGAGTCTATTGCCATGATAATTGCGCGGCATTATCAGCCTCTTGCATGGGCAAAATGGTGTCGTCGTCTCCCAAGAATAGTTGCTTCAGCAGATCGTATTCGAGATTTTTATATGGAGATAACTTTTCATTTTGAAAGTTCAGTAATACCATTTATTGGACGCATTGCCCCATCAGATACTTACCGTATATGGAAGCGTGGTTCTAACCTTCGTGCTGATATGACCCTTGCTGGGTTTGATGGGTTTCGGATTCAGAGATCGGATCAAACTTTTCTTTTTCTGGGAGAAGGTCACTCTTCGGATGATGGCAGTATATCCTTACCGGCTGGATCTTTGATTGTTCTTGCTCACAAGGAAAAAGAGGTCACAAATGCTTTAGAGGGGGCTGGAGCTCAACCAACAGAAGCAGAAATTGCTCACGAAGTGGCTTTGATGTCTCAAACTAATATGTATAGGCCAGGCATTGATGTCACCCAAGCTGAGCTTGTCCCTCATCTAAATTGGAGGCGACAGGAGAAAACAGAGATGGTTGGAAACTGGAAGGCTAAAGTGTATGACATGCTTCATGTGATGGTGAGTGTGAAGTCAAGGAGAGTTCCAGGTGCAATGACTGATGAGGAGCTTTTTGCTGTTGATGATGAAGAGAGGTTGGCAAATGGTGCTGAAAATGATGATTTTGATGATGTGTTGACAGCTGAGGAGCGGAAGCGGTTGGATTCTGCACTTGATATGGGGAACTCAGATGGTTTTTGTGACCATGAAGAACCTGGGGTTGTTGAGTACCATGAAAATGGTTTGGGAGTTTCCTATGAAAATGGTGACTCCAATGGTGCAACCAAGGAGAAGAAGAGTTGGTTTGGTTGGAAAAGCAAAGGTACGAAGAACAGTGGTGATGATCCAGAGGATTCAAAGATCTTGAAAAAATTCTCGAAGTTGGCACCAGATGGTGGCACACAGAGATCTTTTGAGCATAAAAAATCGTCATCAGAATTGATTAAGGAGGATATTGCAGATACCAGGAAGGGGAAGGATAAAAGTAACAAGAAGAAAAAGAAGAAAGGAACGAGCAATGAGTCTAAGGTTGAAAGCGAGTACAAGAAGGGTTTGAGACCGGTCCTTTGGTTGACACCAGATTTTCCCTTAAGAATGGAAGAGCTCCTGCCTCTGCTTGACATATTAGCCAATAAGGTCAAGGCAATTAGGAGACTTCGGGAGCTTTTGACAACCAAATTACCTCATGGAACATTTCCTGTCAAGGTACTGTGAAATATGTTCTGTTTATTCCATGAACATTCACGTCACACTCTCTTCCTTTATGGTTATCTCGTTCTAACTGTTGGTGTTACGTTTCATCATTCAGAAACAAGCTTTATTTACTATCAGCATAACACTTGGTCTTTTATTCCTTCTAGTCCATTTTTCCTCTCTTTTACCACATCCTTGCGATTGTCAATAACTCTTGTTTTCTGGTTTTCTTTCCCTTCAATTCATTCGTTTTAACATTTAATTTTTGATAGACAAATATTTGGTTTTGTTTTCATATCACTAGAATTGTGTAATTGGTCGCTATCCATATATTGAATTTCTTTACTGCAGGTTGCAATTCCTATTGTACCAACCATCCGTGTGCTTGTTACTTTCACCAAATTTGAGGAGCTTCAGCCTGTGGAAGAATTTGCAACCCCTCCATCCAGTCCAGCTCAATTCCACGATGCCAAGTCCAAGGAATCAGAGGGCTCATGGATTTCATGGATGAGAGGCAGTCGTGGTGGACAATCAAATGATGGAGATAGTCACCATTACAAGGAAGAGCTTGACCCTTTCCATATTCCATCGGAGTATACATGGATTGATGCCAATGAGAAGAAACGCCGCATGAAAGCCAAGAAAGCCAAGAACAAGAAACACAGGAAACCAACAGCAGCAGGTAGAGGTGGGGATGGAGGAACGCATAATATGGGAGAGGATGTGTTCGAATAATTGGATCCGATACACCGACACACTTTGCAATTTAAATATTCTTTTAAAGATGAAGAAGAGGTAAGGCTTTACCTATCACATCTGACCTTCAATTCCTCTATATGAATCTTACGAAGGATGACTCACATGATATGTTTCAGTGTTCACTCCAAATTGTTTAGAAAAGCTGTTGTATTGTTATGGAGAATTTGGGAGAAACAGGACCTCCATTTTCCTTGTCTCTGTTTGATAGTTACTATTATCTTTCTTTTTCTTAGAAGTTAATTTTTTGTATCTAAGTCTCTACATATCAATGCTTAAATTTTCGTGGTTGGCACTCTTGATTTTTCTACCCCGATTGTTTCAAAAGAGAAATGCTCTTGACTTTCCTTAGATGTCCGTACATAGGTGTTTTTTGATCTGTTAGAGGGACTAGTGATTGTTACAATTGGAGCTCAACCTTAGAATTGTATTTGTACTTTTAAGATTTTTTATTGATGTTCTGATGTGTATCGTTTGTGAGCTGAAATTCGCGAAGAGTTAATAACCCAGAAAACGAACAGAGTTTGTAATCCCATTCAATTAGACATTATATATATATACTCAACTGTATATAAAGCTGTACTTTGCATGCATCAAGATGATGTACAAGTGGACTATCATACAAGACTTTCAACATTTATTTACAGATAATTACTCCCCGTATGTGGGTATCTACTTCAACTCTACCAGAATCGATCTTTGTTCACACTCAAGTAACCGGCCATTACTTTCCCTCCAGTATTCCTCATCCCATCTATTAGAAAACACCATGTTGAACCCAATGCTCCGATGAAATAGTCGGCTTCTGTTGCCATTAGGAAATTAACAAGGGGGTAGTTTGTACTGGTCTGTCTACCCAGACCCTTTTCGTATGTTGCCATTGTTATGTTTCCAACCTGGCGACTCACATTTGTGTAGTAAAAGTTCCAGCTGACGTGTAGTTTTGATTTATCAATCACTTCCTGAGAATACATGGAATCAACAAGATGAAGAAAGGTAAATGAATCATCATGAAAACCACTAACCTGCATTTCAGTTGACAGCCATATGCTATTGAGATGTGGAAATCTGAGTCTGACTCGGTCTGCGAGACTCATATAAACTTCAAATTCCACCACCTTCATTTCGCATGCTTTATCACCCATTCTTACATGCATGCTTAATAATGGCCTAGGAATCCATGGTTTTTGACTTGACCACACGTATTGCTCAATATCTGATCTTGGCCTGATACCAACTTCCTGTTAAACAAGGGTCCCTTCAGTGAAGTCAATTTCTCTAGCACTACTACGTCCTTACATTAAATAATAGAGGAAACAAACAAGGAGAGGCAGTTGAGACGGGGGAAACCTTCGGCCATTCTCCTCTTAGACTTGTAAGAACTATCTTCGCAGCTTCTTTTCCAAACGCAGCATTTCGAGCAACATTCATCAAGTCACATGTATACTCCGTCTGAAATCTCATTAAGTAGCGTATTGCCTGAAAATTAATCTAAGGTAAATATTACTAGTTCCATTAATCCTACTGGTACAATAACCTGCATTTCTTAACAAAAAACATAAACAAATGTAGCTCAAATTAGCAACCACAGAGCCCTGCGGTTGCCAAATCATCAAAAGTTGTCATTTCTGGTGAAAATACTTGGTTAATCCTTTGTTTTATCCAGATGCACAAGTTTCAAGCTTCATATGCCAATTTGAAACAAGAATAAATGCAGATAAATCATATGAATGAAATTCAATTTTAACCTGTGCTCTCCACCACCTACGATCCATCTTCCGGTGAAAAGCAACTAAACTGCCATTTATTTCTGTTGTTGGCTGCAAGTAACTCCATGGATCACCCCATATCCTGCATCACAACCATATGACAGCATCAACGAAAAACCTCCAAGATCAAATATGCCAAGGGCACCCTCACTTGCCTAGGAGCATGGCCCGCCCATATTTCTTTTGAGGTGTAGTTGTTTTTCCCGGTGATGGTCCCATTTTCCCATGCTTCTTTATTGTCTACAAGCTCAAAGGCACGGTCTCGACATTCCTGGGATGTCTCAGGAAAAAAGTAGCATGACCAACTTGACCGTGAAGAACCTACACAAATTTGATCATAATTTTTATGTTAATTGAAAATGTTGCAACTTTTTATCTCACCATTTTCATGTTCATTTGTACCTTTGCAACCATCATGATCAGCACGATTATATTGACCTGTGACAAGGACTCTTTTCTCTTTCATTGCAATAGCAAGAAGTCCACACATTCCAGCTAACTGGGCTCCAATACCGAAGCCAGGAAGTCTCTCCCAATCTGAAAGAAGAAATCTTATACTGGGATCCCTGCAGTTCAAAGGATGCTGGTGGATCCATATGTCTCGTTGTACTTTCCGTGTCAAAGGATAATTTTCTTCATCTGATCCAACAACCTGTAGGGAAATAACCAACAAGCTCATAGTTGGCAAGAATTTCTACTAATGTTACTGTAATTGAATGGTCAAATGTTTATTGATCAATGTTGGTTCTTCTGCAAAAAGAATAAGAGAAGCATTTCAAGTGTAAGTCAACCCTATAGTCCAACTGTACGTGTCCCAGAAACATACCCAGGGTGGATAAGCACCTTCAGAAATGGTTTGACGTCTAAAGTCAGGACGTTGAGAGTTAGCCATTGATGCTGGGTGCATGTCTAATACTCCCTTCCAGGTTGTCCAGGGGGGTAAGCTTTCATTTTCAGAATGCTTATCAAGACGAGCATTAGTTTGTGCTAATAATTTACAGTTCTCCAAATGAGGTGCATAAGGCACGGTGGATTTGCTCAGTCCAACATTTTGGAAGAAATCATTTTCTAATTCCACTGATTTGGATAATAGTGCACTCCAGGCTGAATACAACAGTGATACTCTCTCATCATCAAATCCCTTCTCATTTTTTTGAGAGTCCAGCCGTCTTTCTGTTTCTTTTGGCCTGATTTTGCAATCGGTACTTCTAACATCTGCAATCCATCAAAAATACAAAAAATTCTGACAGGGGACAACATTAATATGGAAGAATTAATTTCACGCAAATCTATGATTAGCCCATATTTGCTCAAACTTAGGAGTTTGCTTGAAACCAATCTTCAAAACACACAAAGGAATCAACTTCAGTGCTTTGCTTCTCCACAAAGACTAAGAACACTTGAATACTATAATGATCTATGAAACGTCAGTATTACTTTTCAAGAATAGGGTCAAAAACAGAAGAGAGTATTATTGGCTTCCAATATAAGCATTATAAAGAGTCAAATGGATAAAAGATGATTCTCGAGTAAAAGTCTACAAATATAAAATAAAAGCATTAACCAAGTCACTTAAAGACATCTTGTTTCATCAAGGATACACCCTTTAACAGTTCTTACCATTACTTTTTCGTACATGGAATTCTATGCCTCTCTTCATGAACAAGAAGTTACATCTGATTAACTTGGAAAAAACTACAATATTTTATACTAAATACGTTTGCTCTAAATTCCAAGAATTCCCAAAACCAGATATATACAATCACATATTTTCTTATGTTTTAATCTGAGAAAATGATTATATTTCCTAGAAAAGTATCCCGTAATTGAGTGTATCAAGCGGAGCACAAGGAGAAGCAAACAGGAAATTACTTGGATTCAGAAAGACCAAAATAGACAAGTTGATACAAGAACAGTCAGGACAGAAATCTACTCACTGAGAATTTCAGAAGTTGAATTCCATGGTGAACTCAATTGTGAAACGGCCGAAAACGAAATCCCACCAAATTCAGAAGCTCCAGACGAAGTAAGAACAGCCAAGAGCAAAGAGGTTAGACATACTCCACAGAGAAAACCAACCACACAAATTTGGCAAGGAAATGAAGTTCCCATTTGCAGAGCTCTCTGTGACACCACTCTTTCAAGCGACTTCTGGCTCAAAGGATCCATACCCAAATTGGTGTAAATTTCTACATAAAGAAGCTGACGAAAGAGCTCTTGACAGGTTCTTGTCCTCTGGTTTTTATGGCATGAATCCAACCAACCCACAACAACAGTCACATGAAAGTTTACCTCCGATCTATACACGTAAATGGCATTTCTTTTTACCTTTATCAATAACTTCAGGATGGGCTTATCTAAAAGCACTCCAAAGAAGAAACAAAATCACTTTATCGCCACTCTCAAGTCCCTACCATTCATTTTCATTTCCTTACAAGTTTGTATATATATATACACACACTGTGGTCCACTCCAATGTCCCTTACGACTGCAAACAAATAAGAATCCTGTTTAAAATTTAAAAAAATAAAGAAAAACCCCAAACAAACGACAAACAGAACTAAAGTGGGAAAAAAGAGAAGCTGGTGGGTGGATGGAGATTAAACGATATCCAGATAAGAAAACCAGTCAAAAGGAATTAATGGAAACAGCAGCAGACGAAGGACAGCACTAGATGGTGCGTCTGCTATCCCAAAAGAGAAACAAGTAGCAACGCAAATGATAATAAACTAAAACCTTTGTGATCAAGGTTATGGGTAGAAAAGAGAACTCTATCGCCAAATGTTTTAAATAGATAATCGCACGAACAAAATCAAAAACTAATGATGTTTGGAGCAGGTAGGCATGCAGTATTCTTTTTTCTGTAGCCCACTTCACCATCTCCTTTCACTGTCACGACTGACGACTGCGCATCAAACTACTAAACGATTTCAACATAGTTGAATCAAAACATGTCATCCCTATTCAAGCATAAACGTAACCAACTTTGGAGCGGCAAGGGAAGTGGTTGGGAACTTGTCAGTGACGTGGAGATATTCGTGGAACTCTTCGGCAATGACTGACACGTCAAATCACGTTTTTTAACTCTTTAGGTCTGGGTGTATTTTATAATTAGAAAGATAATTATGTAATCTTATAATATGATCAAATATTTTTTGTTATTTTTTTCTATTTCACATCTTAAAACAAATAATTTAAATTTAAATCTCTCAACCCATTCCATTTTTAATAATTATATAACATAGTTCGACTTATCAAGTCAGTAATAGCTATGGCAAGTGGATAATGTCCCTTTCATCTCTCTCTCTCTCTCGTGTTCATGATGGAGAGTCACAGCGAACAACTAAAAAAAACCAGTATGGAGGGCTACATGCTAGTAAGTTTGTGTCATTTGAAAAGGAATTTATGTCTAATAGGAGAACTTTAACTTCTGAATCTATGTTTGTTAAGTACTAAAAAAAAAAGTTTGCTAAAAAAAAGGTAATGTAGTAATTTTGTTACGATAAAATTAATGTTGATTCATGTGCTATTGTTATTATTTAACATTAATACAATTACGGTTGAAATGTTCTTATAGGTTTATTGACAATGATTTCATTCAAAATGTTAGATTTGAGATGACATTTTTGTTACTATCGTTGTTCCAAAATTTTCAGTTACTAATAATGTTTACTTCATTATCAGCTTTATTATTCCAATAACTCTAATAACATTATTATATTCCAACGTTCCATTTTGTTTTAATAACTTTTAATGTCTTTTATTACCAGTTAATGTATAGAGCTTTTCTCTCCTTCTATATATACGAGACGCTCGTTTGTTCTTCTATTATTCTTCTACTCTCTAGCTATCGTGCTTTTCCTTTTTCTCTAGATACAACATTTTACACATCTTTCTTCCATTTTCTTGCTTCTCACATATTGCTCTATACAATGTAGATTTTTCTGCTGCATTCTTTCTTTGGTGTTTTGTCTTTTCTTTTAGTATCGAAGACAGTTCCTACTCTGCCCTTTGGAGTGCACCGAAGCTGGTGGAGAAGGCGTTAACCCAGGGGTCGAATCATGTTGTCCTGCTGTACTCTAGAGGCAAAATTTTCGATTTAGGGCAGTAATTTTTCACGACGTCTTGCATTTTAGATAAGTCGTTCCAATTTAATAATTATTGCTATTTTCACTAACAATCTAACTCAGAAATTTACTGTTGCATTGCTATTGTTTGTTGGAAATTACTGCGATTTTGCTGCTACATATTTATTTTGGTAGAAGTTAGAATACAGTGTTGTTTTCTTCGTATTGTTTGATTATTTCATGTGAGAAATTTATGCTTTTGGGTTTAATATGTCATCTGCAAATGAGACCAATATAGGTTCTGCACTTACTATTTTCCATATAGTTTCTGCCCCTATTACCGTAGCCTAGAGGATTATACCTGACCTAACTAGATTAAAGTCTCTATATGGGAGAAATTTTAAATGATGGTTTGAGAAAATTATGTTTTACTTTAAACAATACGAAATCAATTATGTAATGTTTCAAGAGATTCTCAGTGACAATATTGACCCTAAGATCACAAAGAATAATCGTACTGTTAGGGGTGTGTTGCTCAACCATATGATAAATCCTTTGTTTGATATCTATTACAAGTACAAAATTGCTAAGAAAATTTGGGATACTTTAGAAGTGAAATATGGGACGGATGATGCCAGTACTAAGAAATATGCAATTATTAGGTTGTTAAAATTTACTGTTGTTGATGATAAGCCTATTACGGACCAACTGCATGAGTATGAAAATCTAGTTGCTGAAATCCTTGTCAAGGGTATGAACACGTGTGAATTGTTTCAAGCTAATGCCCTTATTAAGAAACTACCTGCCTTATGAAATGAGTATAAAAACCAGTTGAGACATAAGAAGAAAGACATGAAGCTTCAGGAGTTGATAGAACATATAAAGATTGAGGATGTCAACCATGCACAAGATAAGACCAAAACACTCACCCTTGTCCCTATTGTTAAGGCTGATGTGGTAGACATAGAAATGCTAATAACTTTAAGAAGAATGGTGGACAAAACAAGTCTTTCAACAACAAGCAAGGTCAGTTTAAGCGCAGAAGAATTGATGGTGACTGTTGGTGGTGCCATAAGCCAGGTCATTCTGCTGCAAATTGTCAAGATAAAATCAATTATGAGAAGAATGGCCAATGATATAAACTGCAACGGTTCGGGAAAGCAAACCAGATGGGGCATCAATGGGGTAACCAACTAATATGTTTGAAGCTAGTGATGACGAGGAGATCATTATTACTATAGTGCCCTAAGTCAATCTTGCTGAAAATTTGGTCTAGTGGATCGTTGACATAGGATCCACATGCCACATTTGCACGAACAAGGGCCTGTTCAAGGAGTTGAATAATGCTACTGATGGTAAATTTGCATATATAGGCAACTCTAACAGAGTTCTTATCCAAGGAGTTAACAAAGTCACTCTCAAACTCACTTCTGAAAAAATGTTGGCATTAGAAAATGTTTTATTTGTTCCTGACGTATATAGAAACTTTATTTCTGGTGCATTGCTTAACAAAGTCGATGTTAAACTGACATTTGATTATGATAAGCTAGTTTTGACTAAAAATGGGAACTTTGTTGGAGAAGGGTTTTGTAATAGGGGCTTATTTGTGACATTGAAATGAATGCATTTTCTTCTTCTGATTATATTGTTGAGTCTTTAGACCTATGGCACTCTAGACTTGGGCATATGAATGTGAGGTCAATTAAGAGGATGCAAAGCTTAAACTTGTTACCTAACTAGATCACTAACGAAATAGAAAAATGTCAAATTTGTGTTGAGGCTAAACACTCTAAGAAACCTTTTAAATCAGTGACCGAGAGAGAGTCGCAATTGTTAGACTTGGTGCACACAAATTTGGGTGATTTTAAGAATTGTATGAGTAAAGGAGGCATAAGATATTATATTACCTTTGTGGATGATTATTCTAGATTTACTAAGATTTACTTATTGAAAAATAAAAGTGATGCAGAGGAAATGTTTATGAAATACAAAGCTGAGGATGAAGAATATTAGGAAGGAGTATTAAGAGATTAAGGTCTGATCGAGGTGGTGAGTATAATACTGATTTCCTTACTGATTATTCTAAAAAAGTTGGGATTATTCATGAGCTTTCAACCCCTTATACACCTAAACAAAATGGAATAGCCGAGAGGAAAAATCAAACACCTTAAGATATGATGAATGCAATGTTGGTTTCCTCCAGTTTACCTAATTTTATGTGGGGGAAACTATTCTTTCAGCTTGTTATGCTTTAAACAGAGTCCTTTATAAGAAACTATATCAAACCCCTTATGAAATTTGAAAAGGTTATCCACCCAACTTGCATTTTTTGAAAGTGTGAGGGTGTCTTGCTATAGTTACTCTGCCTAAACATAAGAGGAAGAAAATTGAGTCTAAGACCATTGATTTAATTTTTGTGGGATATGCCTCTAATTGTAACATCCCATCATCGATGGGAAGGGTATTTTGGTAATTTGGGAGGGGTTAGAAATGTTTAAATATATCTCGGCATGCACATGCATCTTATAGCCTCTATATAAATATGAATGTCCAGAAGGTCACTTAAGCCAATTTCACCACTAACAGTCCCAAATAAATACCAGAACATAAATAGCACAAAACCTGT
>JANVCQ010000230.1:15758025-15772843 GCA_025531925.1 Erythroxylum plowmanianum
AAGTAATGATTTCTTAAAAGTTTTGAAATCTACCATTTTTCCAAACAAAGCATGTTTTCTTTTTCCGATCCAACACTATAACTTGCTGCAGTGGTTTTTGCTCTAAAGATATGGAGACACTATATATATGGAGAGACATTCCAGATATATAATGATTATAAGATCTTGAGGTATCTGTTGAGCCAAAAGGAATTGAATATGAGATAGAGGATATGGATAGACTTGTTAAAAGATTATGACTGTACGATTGAGTATCATCTGGAAAAAGCTAATGTGGTGGTTGATGCTTTAAGTAGAAAATCAAATAGCAATGTAGCTCAGATTTAGATATTAAGATTACCGAGATTAGTTCAATTGAAAGCCTTAAATGTTGAGTTCAATTGAGAGCAGAATCAAGCATTGATTGCTATATTGAAGTTGAGATCGATGCTGCATGACAAAATCTGAAAAGTTCAGAGTAAAGATCCTAAAATAGTGAAGCTTATTGAAAAATTGAAAATGAATCCACATTCTGAATTTGAATTGAGAGATGAGATATTATGGTTAAAATAGAGATTGTGTGTGCCTGATGTTGATAATATGAGGAAAGAAATTCTGGAGGAAGCTCATATAGTAGCTTATGCTATGCATCTTGCCACCAAGATGTATAACACGTTGAAGCAACATTTTTGGTGGTTAGGGATAAAGAAGCAAGTAGAAGAGTATGTTGCTAAGTGTTTAAGTAGCAGAGTATGTTACTAAGTGTTTAACTTGCCAGTAGATTAAGGTTGAACATCAAGCTCTAGTTGGGAAGCTACATTCGTTACCTATTCTGAAATAGAAATGGGAGCGAATTATGATGGATTTTGATATAGGATTGCCAAAGACTCTAAGGCAATATGATGCTATATAGGTCATAGTGGACCGATTGAGAAAGTCGGCCCATTTCTTACCTGTGATAGAAAATAACTCACTAGACCAATTAGGCCGAAGGTATGTGAGTGAGATAGTTAGATTACAAGGTGTTCCTGTGTCCATTGTATCAGACAGGGATCTTAGATTTATTTCAAGGTTCTAGAAGAGTTTATAGTCAACTATGGGTACGAAGTTAAACTTTAGTACTACATTTCATCCTCAAATAGACGGACAAAGTGAGAGGACAATTAAAAATGCTGAGGATATGCTCAGGGGATGTGTATTGGAGTTTCAAGTAGCATGTGATTAGTATATAGCCTTGATTGAATTTGCTTATAACAACTATTATCATAGTAGTATTGGAATGGCACCGTATGAGGCGTTATATAGCAGAAAATGTCGTTCGCCTTTGTATTAGGATGAATAGGGTCTGAGAATGGTTGAAGGCCCTGAATTGATACAAGATACTGTGGATAAAGTGAAATTGATATGTAGTCATATTAAAGTAGCTCAAGATAGACAAAAGAGTTATATGGATTAACACTGAAGGGATATGGAATACAGAGTAGGAGACAAAGTGTCTATGAGAGTATCGCCTTGGCGGGAAGTGCCGAGGTTCAGTAAAAAAGGCAAGTTGAGCCCTAAATATATTGGTCCTTATGAGATCCTAGAAAGGGTCATTGGCTTACAAGTTAACCTTATCAGTTGAGATTTCTCAAATACATAATGTGTTCCATGTGAGTACGCTCAGGAAATATCGGTCTGATCTGATGCATGTACTACTAGCTCAAGAGATTGAAGTTGCTAGCAATATGAGTTATGCTGAAGAGCTGATTAAGATAGTGGGATATTAGACAAGACAATTAAGAAATTGAGAAATTACTTTAGTGAAGGTCATTTAGAAGAATCACTCAAGTGAGGAGGCTACATGAGAAACAAAGGGGCACATGAAGATACAATATCCCCACTTATTCAAACAATTAGGTAAGAATTTCGAGGAAGAAATTTCTTAAGGAGGGGAGAATTATAACATCCCATTTTCCCCATATTAAGGGTTAGAACTTTAGAATACTGAATATGAGAGATAATATTGAGAAAATTAGGAAATGCATTTCATGCTTATGCATAATATTAACAAACATATACGTGAATTTAATTTTTTATACACGTTACAATGACTATTCATGCACTCATTTGACATTTCTCGGGTGTAAATGATTTTTAAGTGATTATGATGTGAATGGTAAATATTTTTTCTTGAAATTTGATTTGACGAGTATAATTACTGATATAGAATTTTTGGTGAAAAGTTGGAGAATTTTCTAAAATTACAAGTATTTTTGGACTAGGATAAATGACAAGTGCCAAGACAATTGATTTATGGTAATAGAAATATGTGACGAATGATAGTAGAAATATTGATGTGGGATATTAGGATTTAATGATGAATATCATAGAGGGAGACAATTGGATTAGAAATTGGGTGGCAAATAGACTAGAGATTAAATGGTATTAGTTACCGTTATTAAAATATGTTAATTTGGTTATTAAAGTGGTAAGTGTCATGAGACATGTCATGACACGCACCATGCAATTGTTACCTTGCTTTTAAATCAGCCCCACGTTATTTACTTTTAAAAGACTATCCTTGTTTTTGTCTTTCACAATTAGCCATAAACTTTCTTCTTTTTCAATTTCGTTTTCTTCACTCACGACCATCTCACTCTAACCCTCATCTTATTGAGGTCTTGCTATTCCTCAGATTGTTTCTTCAAGATCTTTGTTATCTCTTCTTCTTGTTACTAAAAACCTAATCTACCCACCTCTATGTTGATGATCATGTGAGCCACGGAAAGCTAGGTTCACATGATTTTGAAGAAACTTGGAGTTATACAAGTAAGTATCATATTGTTCTTCATGATTTGTTGAATAAAACATGTATGATGATAGTTAGAGGTTAAATGCTCATAAAATGGTGTTTTTATATATGTTGGAATGTGGTTAAAGAAATGAACACATTGGTGTCTTATTTTTGTGTTTATGATGATCAATATTTCATAAGTTGTTGTAGAGATGAGCTTAAAATAGAAAGATCATTAACAATGGTGTAGGAAAATGTGCAAAACATTTTGATAGATAAATGGATGTTTCATGCTTTGCTTTCAATGTTTGTTAAGGTTGATCTCTTTGATTGTTTTAGAGATGAACTAAAGAAAGGAAGTAATTGGTGTCTTGAAATGGGAAGGATTAAGGTGATAGTTAGAAGTGAAATGATTGTGAGATTAGAGTTGAGCATATGCAAAAAGTTAGTGATGAATATATATATATATATATTTATATATATGTATGTACATACATGTTCTGCTTTTGGTTTTATGATCAAACATAGAAAATGATTTGTTTGTGATTAAAATTAAGGTGAAAATGAAGAGGATATGATGTAGAGCAATTTAATTGTAGAGCAATTTAAATCTACCCTAAACATGCTAATTTATGGTCATTAGCTTGACTTTGTATCCTTGGAAATTTAGCCGAGATCAGTTATAAGTGGCTTATTTCCACCCTTTTCATTCAACATCAGTTGTGTAGCCTGTAAATGAGCTACAAATTGTAAAATGATTAAAAGGACAATATTGATAAAATTATGAAAACTAAGCTCAGTAAAGTCCTTTTTTCGAGTAATGTCCTTTTCTCAAATAATGTCCTTATTACTTGGTCAATTTGCTCTTCTAACCATTACTTATAAGCTTGTCCATGATATTGTCCAGGTTGGAATCATAGTCATTGTATTTATCCTGTTGATATCCATGTGACCTTTGATTTCTAAACTGAATCTTAGTATTGTTAGACTAATGAAAATTTGATTGGAATAAGGATTGCTATCTCCCTAACCAATTTTTACCAAATTGTGCTTCATTAAAGTTGAATTGCTTCAAGTTGTTGTTTTCACCTAAGAAGCAATCAGCTATGATATAACTCTCTTGTCCACATGACTCATATTCATTCTACATTGCTGTGACTAGAGAGAAAGAGGTGGCTTTCAAGCTATTCAATTGCTTGGTTAGATTGTCATTCTCATCCTGTAATGTTTTTATTGAATTTGCAACAATCATTCCTCCTGGGTCCCAAAAGGTTGACCGCTATCTACTTCATTCTGATGTCCAAAGACAACTTGTATATGCCATGTCATCTAATAGATCGTGCGCTACTTCAACTATTTTCCTCATGAATGATCCTTCATTAGCTGCATCTGTGGTGCTCTTTATAGGTGGATTAACTCTAATGTAAAAGATTTGCAATAGGAATTTGTTGCATAGGTTATAATGAGGACAACTCCTTATACTGCTCCCACACTTCATATAAAGACTCCTTGTCATTTTGTTAGAAATTGATAATTTCCTTTATTAGTCTTGTTGTCTTGTTTAGAGGGAAATACTTATCTAGAAAAACTCACACCAACTACTCCCAAGTTGTAATATTGGATGGGTGGAGAGAATTCAACTAGGCCTTGGCTCGATCCCTAAGTGTAAAACGAAAGAGCCTTATCCTAACAGCGTCCTTCGACATCCCAATATATCAGAAGGTGTCATAAATTTCTAAGAAATTAGCTAAATGAGTATTGGTATCCTCATTGGTTAACCCATAAAATTGCACATTGGTTTGCAAAATGTTAGCAGTGATGGTTCAATCTCGAATGTTTTCGCTAGCACCGGTGGTCATGTAATCCCTTTACGATAGGCATTGAGCTGTGACCTCATGATGTCCATGAGGGTCCATCGCTCTCTATGATGTATTTCCTCCACCATCGTTCTTTCCATATCTTTTTAGTGTTCAACTCTTAGGATCCCCTATTACTGTCTGGTGATATCAAAGTTGATGTGACGTCTAATTTATACCCACCTTCTTTTTTTCACAAAAGATGGTGGAAAAAACTTTATACTACAAGAATTAAACTAATCTATGCCTTCTCGACAATAGTGCCAAAAACTTGATTGGGATTTAGTTATGTGTAAGTTTTAATTATCAACCCTTGATAATCAGCATATGCACGGTTTGTTAACATAGTATCAAAGGTGTCGATCCCATGAGGAGGGAACTAATCTAATCTTAAAATCTAAGGCCAGAAACAAATAACAAAAATTCAAGATGTAATAAAAATAATATGAGAATTTAATTCAATCAATCAAATTAAGAATCAAACATGAAAATACTAATTGTTAAGCAATTTGTAACACACCTAATAATCAATCAAAAGAAATTGCCAATTGAGAGAAAGGGGAATTTTACCAATCCTTAATGCTAACCTAACTGATTATGAATTAATGGATTGTTAGTTCTAGACTATTTTAGGGTTGATCACTCTCTCTATATTTATAACCATTAACCCTAAATTATAAACCCTAATTAGATTATGGAGGTCGCAATCTCTTAACTCACAACCTGTCCAAAATGATAATTAGTTTTGAATTTCTCTAATAAACTATTAGAAACCTATGCCAAACCTCTCTTCACATAAATTCTCAATCTGATTCAATTATGGTTTCTATTAAATCACCTAACTTTCGTTAGTCCAATTTAATTATGCAATAACATAATCAAACCACAACAATAAACACATAAAGAATCAGATTCTCATTAATTCAAGAATAAAATTATGTAGGTGAGTTTAGAACATCTTTGACATTCTAGATCCTATCATCAATGTTTAAATCCTATTTTATACAATAATAAAACTGAAAATAATAGGAAATACAATCTAAAATGGATGATGAGAGGCAGTGACGTTGGGAAATCTCCTAATCCAGGAAGTACTTCGAGTCAACTTCTTCACCTCTTCTCTCTTCCTTCTTCTCTCCCTCTATCTCTCAATGATCTCTCTCTAGGGTTTCTCAAGGTGGCAGATGCAAAAGCTCTCTTGTCTCTTCCCTTTTTTTTTAATAGTCTTTTATGTTTTGGGTAACCCTATGGTTTTTTCAGGGTTCGAAAGGTCCAAAAAATCCTCAAAACATGAAGTTTGTAAGTGTCTACACATTTGCTTGATGCAAACCACAAATATGGCCAACATCCGAGTCTTTGTTCACGTTAGGTCGTTGTTTCAGCCCGAATGTCTTTCAAAACTCCTCTATTCTTTGATATTGACCCTAAAACACTAGCAAACACATCAAGGTACCTTAAAAATATAATATTTAAGCTTAAAAGCTTGTACTAACCCATAAAACAATTAAAACACAAATAATTAACAAACTAACACAATTTTAACCTAAACATAAACTAAATGATCGAATTAACAACAAAACACATATAAAACTGTACCTTAAAATATGATGCAATTTACACTTATCAATAGGATTAAAAAATTCATCCCTAACTAATAGAAAAATGTTGTCTTCTTTCATTCTTTACTAATATAAACACAGTCAAATTTACGATGAACCATCAACAGTTGAAATATATGCAGATAACCCAAACCATATAAAAAATACTGACACATAGAAAAGCATTTAACAATAATAATAAAAGTAGAGAAAACATCAAAGTGCAAAGCATAGATGTCGAACCTTGACGGACGATTAATCAGATACTTATCTAATAAACTATCAAAAACCTATGCAATATTTCTCTTTGCATAATTTACCGATTTGGTTTAATTCTTGTTATATTAAATCACCTAACTCTCATTAGCCCAATTTAATTATTTTTCATTCGATTCATCCTCTCAGTTTATTATCAATTATGCACGTCCAAAATTAAACCACAATAATCCAATAACACATAAAGAATCAAATTTCATTAATGCAAAGACAAGACTCTAAAGGTGAGTTTAGAACATCTCAACTCCTTATCCGAGAAGTACGTCGAGTCAGCTTCTTCTCCACTTCTCTCTTCCTTCTTCTCTTTTTTAATCTCTTGACGAATTTTCTCTAGGGTTTCTTCAAGTTTGCTACTATCAAAAGCTGCTCTTTGCCCCTTTTTCTTGTTCTTTAAATATCCTTTGTGTTCTTGGCAGACCTAGGGTTTTTTGGGCCAACTTTGGTGCTTATGTCACTATCATAACTTGTTGTGTCATGATCTTGGGTCATTGTTTCAGCCCAAATGTCTTCGAAACTTCTCCACTCATTGATGTTGACCCTGAAACATTAACAAACACATCAAGGTATCTTACAAACATAATATTTAAGCTCAAAGACTTGTACTACTAACCCATAAAAACACTTAAACATAAATAATTAACAAACTAACACAATTCTAACCTAAACACTTACTAAACGATTGAAATAACAATTAAATACATATTAAACTAAACCATAAAACATGACGCAATTTACACTTATCACATATAATGGAAGAAGAAATAAAGACCATGATGACGGTGACGGAAGAAGAAAATGAGATGAATAAATGAAGAAGACAAAAATGAAAGGGGAGGGGGAAACTGTGTTTTTTTCGTTTAATATGAAACAAGAATGACATCGTTTTTGTTAAAAATAACATTTTAGCAACAATTTCCAAAAATTGGTGATGGTCCTGGTAATCCTTACCAATGTAAATGACCTTTTAGCAACAATTTCCAAAAATTGTCGCTAAAAGGACATATTTGGCAATGAATTTTAAGTATCATCGCCAATTCTTTCCATGATTATTAATTTTTATATTACCAAATTTTTTTATAATATATCATTTCTGTAAAATAGTATAGAATTTATATACAGTAAATAGAGTTTTCTCACACCACATAAAATTCTCAAATCATATATTTTCAAAGAGATTAATTAAAAATTAAATTATGTTTTTATTTTTATAAATTTTTGAATTGACATTATTGTTAACTAAATTTATTTTTAGACTTAGAATCATTTTCAATAATAATTGTAACTAGTATATGTTGGAGTTGTGTAAATATAGTGTCCAGGAAAGCAAGTGTATTTACATGTAAATTAATCTTCTTTCAGTTACTTTTGCAATAAAAATATTTATTATTAATAAAACAAAAGATTTTGGTTTTATTTGTATGAGCTAAATATAACTAGTTATAATGTACCAAGATTCTTTTGTATGTAATATACATATACATGGAGAGGTATGGGAAACATGTATATTATTATAGTCTAATTTAATTGATTCACTGTTGAATAATAAAATTAGTTGCTTGATTATGGTTTGGACAGTAGTATTGCAATTTATCTTCATGTACGTAAAGGAATTTACTTCAAGGGAATGATAAGTTTCATATCATGATAGTAGTTGACTATCGATAATGGTACTATTAAATGAATATGGAATCACATATGTTTTTAAAGAATAAATTAGGTCATTTCTTTAATCTTAAACACACACTTTATAATTTGTTTATTATGGATCACAATCTTGATAAGTGGTAAACTCATAAGTGTTTCATTATAATTTTTGATATCATTGGAATGGATTTTTACAGAGCATCAATCTAGTGTCTGCGTGTTAGAATTATTAATTGAAACATGTATCAGGAAACATTAACTCAAATAAAGAGTTTATAGTGATATCATCCCTTCTAGATGTTTTACAGAAATTGGTGATCAAATTGGCACAGTAGTTTGATAGACTAGTTACCCATCAAATCTTAACACCAATATGGGATCTTGTGTGCTAATCACCATATAAAGTAAAATGGGAGATATAGAAGAAAAACCAACATAAGGGCAAAACGGTAATTTTTACCCTTTCTTATGCGAATGGCTATAATATGGTTCATAATAGAGTTTGCAATTGAACATCTTATTTGAAACATCTGTTCTCATAATATTTAGTAATTCAAGACTTCAAATGATTGTCTTTAGTGGAATGACATTTGTTTAATAAGCTGGAGTTAATTCTAGAGTGATTAAATTAATTACGAGCTTATTGGAGCTTCAACTATATAAGTCCAAATAGATTCCCCACTTGGCTTCTAGGAAAGTTATCAAGGAAATTAAGAAAAATAAATAGAGGTTTTCGGAAAGAAAAATGAGAGAGAAAAGAAAGAAGTGATCGAATTAGATTCGGAATACAAAAACTAGAACAATTTAATTAAGAATTAATTAAATTGGGTTTTAAAGCCTATGATTAATTGTTGGGCTTACACTAATTAATTGTTAATTAGAAGCCCAAATGAACATTTAATATTGGGATGAACTTTGTTTTAATTTGATTAATTAGATTAACGAAATTGAAACAAAGTTATTAAAGATAAAAGGAGGGCAAATTTGGGTTAAATGGACAACTACACTTTTAAGGTGGGTTTTTATCATGCTCCATCATCATTAAATAGTTTAATGGTGTCATCATTAAATGGATTAATGATCTTATCATTAAATGGTTTAATGGTTGTCTTTTAATGATAGCATGTAACCTTCTAACATTCATTTGATTAAAGAAGGAAGAGGTGCATTTGATGTACTCTCTCCCTTCTTTTTATTGGATGGGAAAAGATAACATGCAAGATTTGGATAGATGATAGATTTTAAAACTTTTTTAGAAATCATAACACAGTGGAAGCAAGATAACCAAATCAACATGTCAATCCATACATGATACGGTATAAGGATAATATTTAATATAAGAACAAGATGGTAGAAATATTACCGACTCCTTCACTACAGTTTTAACTCCTCACTGTGCTATCCTATCCTCAGCAATATATTCTCTCTAAGGTGATGTATCCTCATCTTCTTCTTATTGTTTCCTCTTCTAGATATTGTATCCTCAACCAATCTGATTTACCATTTGTTCTTTTTGGACAACTTGGTTAGCAAGATCCTTTGGTGGGAAAGGAGAAGAAAACATTGGAAGAGATTTTTCTTAGAAGAAAGAAGCAAAAAATGAGACTTCTCATACAAATTTCAGCTAACAAATACATGAAAGGAGAGAGAGTCCAAAAATGCAAGAACACCTCTCTTTCACCTTGTCAATTTTAGTTATGCATGAAAAGAAAGAAGAGGAAGAGCACCCAATGCATCACACCTTTCTTTAATCAAACATAAAGAAGCCATTAAATGAGACTCTTCTCATTTGTTTTAAGATGGCTATATGAAAAAACCAATAACCTAAAATGACATGTCAATTTTGATTTTAGAGATGAAAGAAGGAAGATCATTCATCAAATACACCTCTTTCATCTTTAATCAAATCAATGCTGAAAAGGTTACATTACATGCCACTATTAAAAGACAACCATTAAACCATTTAATGGTATGATCATTACTCCATTTAATAATGATAATGCATGATAAATACTATCTTTATTTAGCAATTTAATGCTAAATGTGTAGCTGCACATTCAACCGTTAAAAATAGAAATTTCCTTTCATTTCTTTAAGAATTTTTTAATATAATTAATCTAATTAATTAAATTAAACCAAAGTCTAGCCTATTTCTAAATGTTCATTTGGGCTTCTACTTAATCATTAACTAGTTCAAGCCCAACATTCAATCATGGGCTTTAAAACCTTCATTTATATTTCTTACTTTGCTTGATAACCTTCTTTGAAGCCAAGTGGGGAACCTTATTGGACTTAGGTAATTCAAGCTCCAATATGCTCAAAATTAATTTAATCTCACTAGAATTAATTCTAGCTTATTAACTAAATGTCATTCTACTAAAGAAAATTAGTTGAACTTTTGAATTACTAAATATTATGAGAACATATATTTCAAATAATATGTCCAATTGCAAACCCTGCAATGAACCTTGTTATAGCCATCCACACAACAAAGGGTAAAATTATCGTTTTACCCTTATGTTGGTTTTTCCTTCTAGATCTCCCATTTTAGTCTATATGGTGATTAACCCACAAGATCCCATCTTAGTGTTAAAACTTGATAGGTAACTAGTCCATCAAACTCTTAGCGCCATTTTAATCATCACTCTCCATAAAATATCTAGAAGAGATGATATCACTATAAACTCTTTATTTGAGTGAATATTCCCTAATACATGTTTCAATTAATAATTCCAACATGCAAACACTGGATTAATACTTTGTAAAAATCCATTTCGATCATATCAGGAATTATAATGAAACACATATGAGTTCACCACTCATCAAGATTATGGTCCACAATAAGCAAATGCTAAAATGTATATTTTAAGACTAAAGTAACATCCTACTTTATTCTTGAAAACATACTTGATTCTAGATTTGGTTAATAGTGCCATTATCGATAGTTGACAACTATCATGATATGAAACTCATCATTCCCTTGAAATAAACTCCTTTACTTACATGGAGATAAATCGCAACACTACAGTCCAAACCATAACCAAGCGACCAACTTGATTATTCAACTGTGAATCCATTATTTTAGTACATGTTTCCTATACATCTCTATATATATGTATATTACTTACAAAAGAATCTTGGTACATTATGACTAGATATATAATACTCACGAAAACCAAACACTTTTGTTTTATTAATAATAAATATTTTCATTAAAAAACTATAACTAAAGAAGATTAAGTTGCATGTAAATACACTTGCTTTCTAGGGAACTATATTTACATAACTCCAACAGTTTCCCATTTGCCCTAAAGCAACTTTGGCATATCCCTCATTCCCATTCCTGCTAGGTGACCCTTAATACTCATTTGAGACAGCATTTTTGTAAATGGATCAGTAAGGTTTTGCTTTGTAGGAATCTTTACCACATTCACCTCTCCATGTTGTATTATCTCTCTTATGAGATGATACTTTTGCTCAATGTATTTGGTAGCTTTGTGATTCCGAGGTTCTTTAGAATTAGCCACTGCCCCACTATTATCACAATAAAGTTAATGGTTTTTTCTGCCTTTAGGATCACCTCCAAATCATTTAGGAACTTGCGGAGTCAAACTACTTCCTTTGTTGCTTCATAAGCAGCAACATACTCAACCTCCATAGTTGAATCAGTAATACAACATTGCTTGACACTCCTCCAGACTATGGCTCCACCTCCTAAAGTAAATATAGAACAAGAAATTGATTTTCTTCAATCAACATCTAATTGGAAATCAGAGTCTATATTGTTGAGTTATGTAAATATAGTGCCCTGGAAAGCAAGTGTATTTACATGTAACTTAATTTTCTTCCAGTTACAATTTTGTAATGAAAATATTTATTATTAATGAAACAAAAGAGTTTGTTTTTATATGTATGAGCATTTTATATCTAACCAAAAGGTATCGAGATTATTTTGGAAGTAATATACATATATATATAAAAATGTATGGGAAACATGTATATTATTAGAATCTAAACTAATTGATTCACAATTGAATAATCAAGTTGGTCTCTTGATTATGGTTTAGACTATAGTATTGCGATTTATCTCCATGTAAGTAAAGGGGTTTACTTCAAGGGAATGATGAATTTCATATCGTGATAATAGTTGACTATCGATAATGGTACTATTAAATGAATTTGGAATCAAGTATATTTCAACGAATATAGTGGGTCATTACTTTAATCTTAAAACATACAATTTAAGCATTAGCTTATTATGGACCACAATCTTGATGAGTGGTAAACTCGTAAGTGTTTCATTATAATTCTTGATATGATCAAAATAGATTTTTATCGAGCATTAATCCAGTGTCTGCATATTGGAATTATTAATTGAAACATGTATAAGAGAACATTCACTCAAATAAAGAGTTTATAGTGATATCATCACTTCTAGATATTTTAAGGAGATTTGGTGATTAAATTGGCGCCAGTAGTTTGATGGACTAGCTACCTATCAAGTCTTAACACCAAGATGAGATCTTGTGTATGAATCACCATATAAAGTAAAACGGGAGATCTAGAAGGAAAAACCAACATAGGGGCAAAATGATAATTTTACCCTTTGTTGTGCGGATGGCTATAATAAGATTCAAAATAGGGTTTGCAATTGGACATGAAATATGTGTTCTCATAATATTTAATAATTCAAAAGTTCAACTAATTGTCTGTAGTGGAATGACATTTAGTTAATAAGCTAGAATTAATTCTAATGAGATTAAATTGATTATAGGCTTATTAGAGCTTGAATTATCAAAGTCCAATAACATTCCCCACTTGGCTTCAAGGAAGGTTATCAAGCTAAGAAAGAAATATAAATGGAGATTTTAGAATCCCATAATTGAATGTTGGGCTTGCACTAATTAATAGTTGATTAGAAGCCCAAATGTACATTTAGAAATGGGTTAGACTTTGGTTTAATTTGATTAATTTGATTAATTAAATTAAAATAAAATTTTTAAGAAAGTTATGTGCAACTTCGTTTTCATTAGGGCTGAATGTGCAGCTGCACATTAGGCATTGAATTGGTAAATAAAGATGGTATTTATCATGGTTTATCATCATTAAATGGAGTTATGAACTTACCATTAAATGATTTAATGGTTATCTTTTAATGATAGCATGTATCCTATTAGCATTCATCATATTAAAGAAGAAAAATGTACATTGGATGGACCATCTTCTTTCTTTAATCATCAAAATGAAATTGATAGGTCTCATTTAGTTTAATAGACTTTTCATATAGTCATCTTAAAGACAAATGAGAAGAGCCTCATTTAATGGCTTCTTGATGATTGATTAAATGAAGAAATGATGCATTGGATGGAAAACTCTTCTTTCCTTTGTTGTTAACCAAAAGTGTGAGGGAGTAAGAACGGGTTCTTACATTTTTATCACTCTCTCTCCCATCTTGCATGAAAGAATCAAAAATTGCATGAGAGTGACTCATTCTTAGTCTTCTTTGTTGTACAAAAATTCTCCTCCAAAGTTTTCTTCTCCTTTCCCACCAAAGGATCTTGATAACCAAGTTGTCTAAGAAGAACAAGTGGTAGATCGAATTGGTCGAGGATACAATATTGAGAAGAGGAAACAATAACAAGAAGAAGAGGATACATCACTTAGGAGAGAATATATTACTAAGAATAGGATAGTGTAGCAAGGAGTCAAAGCTATAGTGAAGGACTCAGTAATATAATCTTCATCTTGTTTTTATGTTTATTATCCTTATACCATATCATATATATATATTGGCATGATGATTTGGAAATATTGCTTCCACTGCAATTTAGATTTTTAAAAAGTTTCGAAGTCTACCGTTTCTCCAAATATGGCATGTTTTCTTTTTCCGATCCAACAATTGGTATTAGAGCCAATTTTCTCATGCATGATTTTAGTTCCCATATATGTGATGCATGGGTTGGTAATCATTTTTGTATGTTGTATATTTTTATGTGATAGAAATATATATGGTGTATGCTTTGCTCTTTTGGTTGTCCATAGATTCTAAAGTTACCTTATAAGATTTCTTCATTTGGTTTGTAACAAGGAGGGTGGTCTATCATCACCATGTTTCCTCCTTAGTTTTACTTTTATGCTTACTTTGATTATGTAATGTATAGAATCATGTAATTATGAAGATGAAGAAGCCATAGATTTAAGAAAGGAAGAGGTAAAGTTTCGGTTATGGTTATGGTGTCTTAGCTATTTTTCAATTTTTAGAAAACAAATGTGTTGGAATTTTGTTTTAACAAATTTTTGGTTGTATGAACTTTTTTGTAACAAAATTTCGTTTTGTTACAAGTGCTTGATTTTTTATGTAATATTCATAAGTTTTAGTTTTGGTGAAAAACCAGTGCAGATTTCTGTCTTCTTATGGGCAAAAATTCGATTTTATGATAATCAAATTTTGTGTTGAAAAGTAAAGCTATTACACACTTTTTACCGATTAAGCTGGGTCATGTTAGCAAAGAGTTTGAAGTGGAAGATCTAATTCCAAGAAGAATATTTTAGGCCTAAAAGACTTGTAATAATTTTTATGTTTCTAGGATGGACAATCAAATATGGCTTATTTTTCATGTGATGAATGGATAAATGAATGCAAATAATATGTGATATTATGTGATTGCATGTCATTTAGAAAATTGCCA
>JANVCQ010000230.1:15772943-15808044 GCA_025531925.1 Erythroxylum plowmanianum
GTATTTTAATCATTTTTATATCAATAATCGCTAAGTGAAAATAATTAAAAATATCAACAATTAAGCACATATCAAATCCATCCGTGCTAATATGAGATGATCACGACCTGCGATGCGTAGTCAGTGGCTTCGTGAAATGCCACCGCGAATTCGAACTCCAGGGAGTATGGGGGAGACGATGGTGGAGGTGATGATAGTTGACAAAGCTGATTTTGGAAGGATCGAAAATTATGGAAGCCATATGGGAAGTAGCGATAACGATTATATGTTGAATGCCAAGATTGTAGTTGGTAGTGGGAAAGGAAAGGAGATCGTGGAGGATTATAGTGATAAGGAGAAGAATGCGGCACTTATCAGGGCTAATGAAGGTGTGGTTTTGTTGGACTTTAAACGAAATCGTATGGTAGATAATCAGGGAATGGAGGAGGCTGCGTATGGGCCTAAGAATAGCCACATGATTCCTTTTATTATGGATTCAAAAAACGCATTATTGGTGGGACCTATGGAACAGGCCCACCAATCCTCATGAGTTGTATAAGCTGGAATTGCCATGGGATGGGTAACCCATGAGCAATTCGTATTCTTAGGGACATGGTTTCAGCTAAAAAACCCAAAGTGCTCTTCCTTATAGAAACTCTATGTAGTAGGGAAAAATTGGATCGTGTAAAAAACTTACTAGGCTTTGAAGGTTTATTTTGTGTCAAGCCTATAAGACAAAGTGGGGGATTAGCTTTGTTATGAAAGAGTAAAGATGATGCTCGTCTATTAGGGTATTCTCGCAGACACATTGATGTCGAAATCTGTATCAAAGGGATGGAAGGTTGGCGTCTTACAGGCTTTTATGGAGAGCCAAATCGTAACAGAAGGGAGGAGGGTTGGAATTTACTTCGGAATCTCGCCACTAAATCGACTTTGCCTTGGGTTTCTATTGGGGATTTCAATGATATTCTCCATCAATCAGAAAAGCGTGGAGGTAACCCTCAGCCAGATTTTCTCCTTCTGGGTTTTTAGGCTGTTGTTGCGGACAACAATTTGGTTGATTTGGGATTGCATGGCTACGACTTTACTTGGTCTCATAGCAACTATGTTGAGGGTTTGATTGAGGAACGGTTAGATCGTGCTTTGGCCTGTTCAAGATAGATTCGTAAGTTCCCCTATTATAAGGTGAGTAACTTGGATGTAACTTCCTCTTATCATTCTCCCATTTTTTTGGATCCTATGGCTGTTTCATTTCAAGTGGGGGTTAAAAGATTCAAGTTTCAAAATGCTTGGTTAAGGGACTCCCAATTTCTCCCTGTGGTCGAAGATGTCTGGCGTCAAAATAAGGGACTTCCATTGCGGGACAAGTTGAAAGTTTGCAGTGACACTCTAGCAAGTTGGGGGAAGGAGATAACAGGGCAATTTAAGGAGAAGCTCACTAATTTAAAGGCTAATATGAAACAGGCTTGTAACGGAGAGGGTGGGTTGTCTGATGCTGATTTTCGTTGGTTTCAAGAACTATATCATGAAACACTTCGATAGTAGGAAATCTTCTGGAGACAAAGGTCTAAAATGCTATAACTTCAAGATGGGGATTCTAATTCAAAACTGTTTCATGCGATTGCTTTTAAGCGAAGGAGGAAAAATCATATCACTCAATTAAAAGATTCCACAGGAGTGACTGGGGATTGGAATTCTGGTTTGGCTGATATTGTTGTGGATTACTTTAAGGATTTTTTTACAACAACTCAGGCAAGTACAGGTAATGTTGCTGCTACTCTTGTGCCAAAAGTTTCTAAAGGTCATAATCATATATTGTTAAAACCTTATACAGCAGAGGAGGTAAAGAGCGCAGTATTTAGTCTTCATGCTGATAAAGCTCCTGGCATGGATGGGATGAACGCGGCATTCTACCAGAACTGTTGGAAAATTGTAGGGGAGGACGTAATTCGGGACTGCCTTCATTTTCTTCATAGCTGTTATCTGCCTGAAGATTTGAATAAGACAGCCATTGTTTTAATTCAAAAGAAGAGTTCGCCTGAGACTTTGGCATATTTGAGGCCAATAGCTTTATGCAACAATTTGTATAAAGTAATAACGAAGATGATTGCTAGTAGATTGAAGCAAATCCTCCCTGGTTTGATCTCGGAAAACCAAAGTGCTTTTGTTCCAAATAGACTTATATCTGATAATTTCCTTGCGGCTTATGAGATTAACCATTTTCTTAAAAGGAAGACTCAGGGGGCTGAAGGTAAAGTTGCTCTTAAGCTTGATATGAGCAAAGCGTATGATAGGATTGAGTGGCATTATTTAGAGGAAGTGCTAATCCGTTTGGGTTCCATATGCAATGGGTTAGATTAGTCAAATTATGTGTTTGTTCTGCTCACTATTATGTGACTCATGAAGATAAATTGTTAGGGCCTATTTATCCTAAGCGAGGGCTGAGACAGGACGATCCTCTCTCGCCTTATTTGTTTATATTATGTGCGGAGGGGCTGTCATCTATGATCCGATCATATGAGAGTCGTGGAGCTATTTATGGATGTAAGGTTGCTGTAGGTGCTCCTTCTGTCTCACATCTTTTCTTTGTTGACGATAGCTATATTTTCTTCTCTGCTAATTTTCGAGAGGCTGAAGCTATCAAGGATATTTTACATACTTATGAACTGGATTCAGGTCAGCTCGTGAATTTCAACAAGTCTTCTATTAGATTCAATTCCAACACTCCAAACCATCAGAGGAATGTTATTTCTTCTTGTCTTTCTGTTGAATTAGGATCTATGGAAGCTGCTTATTTGGGTTGACCTTCTTTTATTGGGAGGGACAAAAAGGAAAATTTCTCCTTTATTGAGAAGAAGTTGTGGAAGCAAGTGCAAGGCTGGAATAGGACTTTTCTTTCTCGGGTTGGCAAAGAAGTCCTTCTGAAATCTGTTGCTCAGTCTCTTCCTAACTATGCTATGATTGTTTTTAGATTGCCGGTGGGTGTTTGCAAGAAGGTTGAGACGGTGCTTAATTCTTTTTGGTGGGGGTATGAATTTAAGACAAAAGCAAGGCATTCCTTGGATGGCGTGGGAGAAAATATGTTGACCGAAACATCTAGGGGGCATGGGCTTTAAGACTTTTCATGATTTTAATATGGCCTTGCTTGGGAAATAGTGTTAGAGGTTGCTGTCTGATAATTCCTCATTGGTTGCCAGAGTTCTTAAGGCTTGCTACTATCCTCGAAGCACAATATGGGATGCTACAAGAGGTACTAATCCTAGCTATACTTGGAGTAGTATTTTTTTCTAGCATTGATTTTGTTAAAAAAGGATGTAGGAAACACATTGGAAATGGTAGTACCATTAGAGTTTGTTCTGACCCTTGGTTGCCATATGAGGAGCATCCCTATATCACTTCAACTCTTGATGATTCTTAGCTAAATCTTCGAGTTTCGTATTTGATCCTACATGACCTTAAACAATGGAATTTGTCATTAATCTTAGCTTTATTTAATAAGCGAGATAGAGATTTAATTCTCCAGATCCCTTTGAGTTTTCAACGAAGTATTGATGATTGGTTTTGGGTTTTTGATAGGAAAGGGATATATTCAATTAAAAGCGCTTACCGTTTTATTCATGCTGTCCCTCGAGGTTTAAATCAGGTGCTTCCCTCTCCTCTTTGGAAGAAGTTTTGGTCTTTGAACATTCCTGCTAAAATGAAAAACGTCTTTTGGCGTTCGCTAAATGCTTGCTTGCCGGTTCGTGCTCTTCTTGTACATAAAGGTGTGGATATTTTGCCTTTGTGTCCTATTTGTGGTATTGGACATGAATCTATTTCACATATTTTATTTGAGTGTTTTGTGCTAGAGAGGTGTGGTCACATTCTCAATTGGGTTTATTTCATTCTATCTCTGTTGTGCTGCTTGCTTGGTTTTCATTTGTCGCACATAATTATGCTGGTGATGATCTGTGTTTGGCTATCTCCATTTATTGGGCATTGTGAAAGAATAGAAATGATTTGGTTTGGCATGGTCTTAAGCATTCAGCTCAAGCTATTCTCTTTCTTGCCCGATCGATGTTAAGGAATTGGACTACTGCTAAGAGACGCCAACCTGAAACGTTAAGCAACACCCATTCTACTCCTATTTTGTGGCAAAAACCACCAAATGGCTACCTTAAAATTAACACAGATGCTGCTATTTTCAAAGAGTCTAAGAAGACTGATACGGGCTTTGTTGTTCACAATAGTAATGGCGATTGTATAGTTGTTGGTAGTAATATTTTTCCAGGGGTTTTGGATCTGTCTGCAACAAAAGTTATAGGTATCGGTGAGGCATTAAACTTGGTTAAAAAGCAAAACTTACACTCTGTTATTATTGAATCATATTCGCAATTGGTTATTCAGAGCCTTCTTTCAACTTGTCGCAATCGGTCCGAAGTTAATTTGATTATTAATAGTTGCTTATTTTTTTATCGTTCCATTAATGATATTCATTTTGGTTTTTGTAAAAAATCTGTGAACTGTATAGCTCACTCTCTTGCGAGAAATGCTAATTCTATGTCAGATCTTACTTGTTGAGATTTATTATTCCCCGTATTTCTTCAGCCTTAGATGCTGACAATAGTTATTAATGAAGTTTCCTTCGTTTGTTTTCAAAAAATAAAACTGTTGGAGAGCGTGGACCCACGCACTATGATTACGGGTGGATTACGTTGTATCCTGAAGCGGTGGCCCACCACGAGACACTATTAATGCCCGTCCCGACAGTTTCCGGCCCAAACCTCTTGTTACGATGTCTACTGCTTTTTAAAATTAGCGGTAATTAAAGAAAAGTAAGATAATCAAAAACCCTTTGCTCTTAGTTTTGGGTTGATTCCTACACTGATTCAAATCCTCACGGGCAGGTAATATCTTTCTGTCAATGTCGATCTGATATTTCTGTTTCGTATCTGAATTTTTGATGTTCTGTTTTGACGATTGCCTTTTTCTGTTGGCTTAATTTGGATAATGAAGTTCCCTAGTTTTTTTGGATTTTGTTAAGTTTCTGATGATATATTCTGCACCCAGCTTGGGTTTGCTTCAGATTTTCTTGTGCATCTTATTGTACGCTGTTAATTTTTGCATTATATGATTGCTTTTTTGCTTTTCCAATTGCTCCAATATGACCTTGCACTTTTGTTTTCTTTTTGGTTCTTCTAGGGGTGTTTTATCGTTCAACAACACAAACAAGTGTATCAATGGGTTCTAGCTCAACCGAAACTCTCCCCTCAATGCAGGTAAGGTTGGACATATGTGTATGTATTTCCTTATATTGATACTTGTGGTCTAACATTTGTTTTGGTTTCATAGAACCTATATCGATCCTGCTGGAGACTTTAATTGCTCCAGCTTTTCCATTTATCCTTTCGATTTTTGTGATATTTGTCTTTGATTTTCAGCAAGACTTTTTGGTTATTAGGTCCATCTTGGCACTTCTGGATTGGGTTGCCTTCTTCTTCTTCTTCTTCCTTTTTTTTTTTTTTTGAAAAAATGAATTGTTGTATGTTGCTCATTTATTTACTTTCTCTCTTTTCTTGTATTTTGTCATATGTAAATGATTAGTTGTCGGGATATGGAAGTACTTGAAACATGCCATGGTGACACTTTCTTACCTTGGGTCTTGTTTCTATAAATGAACATCATACCTATATTTTATTGTCTGTATATTGTGTCAGGGTCATTCTTGTTACAACTGGACTTTTGTAACTAAGGGTGATTAGTAGTCACGTTGTAGTTTTACATTAAAGTATTTATTCTTTGCAGGAAATTATGCTGGAGTTTCGTGCTGGTAAAATGGTTTTTGAAGGAAAAAGGGTCATTCCTGACACACGAAAGGGGCTTGTTCGCATAGGAAGGGTAGTTGGTCCTTCTTCTTCCAAGTGTTCCTGCTGGAATTACTGAAAACAGCTGTTTCATTAATCAGTGTTACGTTATTTTTCAGAAGCATTTGTATATAAATAGATATAAATGTATGTGAACTATATCTTGATTCATCTTTTCAAATTAATGTGCTTACTCTTTTTGAGTGTTTCAGGGTGAGGAGGGATTGGTCCATTTTCTGTGGCTAGATCGCAGTAAAAATGTGGTGGAAGATGTATCCTTTTTTCTTTTCCCAAATATCAACATGATTTCAGTTGCAACCAGTTATAATGCTTAACGGCTGAACAATAAAGTTTATAGTGGTGGCTTTTGGATTTTATGTTGCGTATCATATTTTAAACTTGTTTTTTCAGTTTCAACTCCTAATTGTTTGAACGAACTAGAAATTTGACTGGTCATTGTTTTTTGCTATGTGTCATGTAATTTTAGTTTGTTAGAACTTTTGGTTTAACTTGACAAATTGGTCTATAGGATCAGATAATTTTTCCGGATGAAGCAGTTTTTGAGAAGGTAACATTTAAGGTTTACAACTTTGTATGTTGGGAAGTTTTGGGTCTTGCAGTTGATTTTTGTGCTGTTGTATTTGTTTGGCTCAGGTCAACCAAGCGTCTGGACGGGTTTACATCTTGAAGTTCAACACAGATGACCGCAAATTTTTCTTTTGGATGCAAGTGAGGTTTAGTTGCCTTGTGTTTTTTGACAATCGCGTTTAACGTAAATTTGTTGATGATAAATTTGGGTTTTTCATATTTGATAGGAGCCAAAGGAGGAAGATGACTGGCAATTATGTAGCTCTGTCAACTATTTTATTAACCGGCCACTAGGTAAATTTATGTTCCATTTGAGTTTTCACAATTCTACTACCTATCATTTTTTTTTTTTTTTTGCAAAGTACCATAAATTTTCCAATTTATTATGTTCCTAAATCTTCTTTTTGCATCCTTTTTTATTCTTCAAGCTACGTTATCTTCAGTTTTTCTACACACCTCTTGTTGGTTCCCATTTAAGGCTAGCAAGAGACTTTGAGCTTTGCTTGGCCTAGTCCAATCTGAAGTCAATAGTTTTGACTCAAGTTGATAGGGTTTCAGGCTCGACTCGGGCCCTTTTTTGGGCTTCGATATGAGCTCGGGCTCGATCTTCACATCCTGATTAACTTCTTTCATAGACAGCATGATTTTGTATGTGTAACAAAATGACATTGTTTTGTATGTTGTTGAAATGTCATTTTATATATATAACAAAACGACGTTGTTTTGTTTATTGATGAATAGTGATTTTTGGGCCTGTCAAAGACCGAACGAGCTGGGGTTTGGGCCTGTAAAACCTGATAGAGCTTGGGTTTGGGCCAAATACTCATCTCATTCCTTGAAATACAGCTATACCTTTTGTCGATTTATCCACATCTTTTCTTACCCAAGTTATTTCAACTATTTGCTACCAATATCCTGATTACCTTTGATCTTCAATAATTCAAAAATAGCAGCTTGCCTATAATTCAACAGCTTTTGCTGTGCTATTAATTCATTTATTGAGTTTCTCTGCAAATTTTGATGACAATTATCTTACAGAGTTCCTGGCTGAAGAAGACGCTGATGTTTCTGCATCTCTACCAATTTCTGAAGACATGCTTGAGGATGATGTTTCATCAAGGTATTAATGTTCTATCATAAAAACACAATTCCAATTTGCCTATCCTTTAAGCATCTCTCTCCAACCCAAGCTTACCTTTACTCCCGCATCTACAAACCCCCACAAGAAAGAGGAAAAATATGCAAGACACACTGTACCCTCTGTCGGATTTTGTTAATATGTATTTTTATTCTCTGTTTTTCTGTTTTCTGGTCAGTTTTGCTTCTTAATTGACATTTTGATTTGAGCATGACCAGTTTTACCCCCTTTGACTTATATTTATATATGTATGTATATGTATTGCTTGGCATTGATGCCATCATCCTGATTTATTTTTCTTTTATTACTTACAGAGCTGGAAACTTTGTTCTCCCAAATCTTGGAACAGAAGTAATTAGTGATGTGACATCCTCATCGGGACCAGTCAAAATGGAAGACCTGCAAAGGATTTTGAGTAATATTGAACCTGGAGGTATCATGATTTCTGCTTAGAGAATTCTGTCACAATAGTAATCTTGTTCTATATTGTTCTGTTATTTGATTTTCTCCGACCTACATGTTACAGATAGTGCTGGAGATCAAGATGCAGGTACTTATTTAGTCTAATCATATATCTTAGTAGTTGTCTGTGATGGTTTCTGCATAAAATTCATGACTAATAAAATCTCCAAAATTATCTTTGAGGTGTATCTTGATGGGTATTTTTCTATTTTGGTACCATTTTTAACTGCAGGGTCTCACATGCACTTTTGGGTTTATAAACTATTGGTATGTTCTTTGTAGGTCAAAAATGTGGATAAATCTGTCAGATAACTGATCTAGGCATGGCCTTGTCTTACCTAGGTGATATTGACAAGAAAAAATTTATGTTGATAGAGTGAAAAATACTAGATGACAATAGAGAGTAAAATTTGGTTCATTGTTTCCGTGATTCGTAAATATGAAGGGGTCCTAGCACATAAGATATAAGCTCAAACATAGAATTTCTGATTCTCCTCATCTCTTTGTTAATTTTATCCCTTTGATTGTTCTATTTTTTGGTTTATTCTCTATCTTCTTCTCTCTTGTTAAATTGCTGGATTCTTATAGCTTTCTCAAAGCGTCACTAAAGTTTTCTAGATCTGTAGACATACAATTCAGGTCTCCAAAAGACTAGTGTTCTTCGTTCGTCATTTATGTTTTTCTTTGCCTTTTGTGTTTATGTCATCTTCAAAGTCACATATTGTGTAAGAAATATTTTAGTCATTTATGTGGTCTGTTACAAATATTTCCATTCATGTGAGATTTCCCTCTTTCTAGGCTTGGGATTGGGTGACGTCTTGAGAGCTGATCTGATTTTGCCATTGATTGAGACGTTGCCACTGCAAGAAAGATTAGTGTCATATTTGCCTGAGGTATTAAACAGTATTGTATATGAATTTTCCTTTTATGTTTCAGTGCATTTTGAAGAACTATGTGGTTGCAGGGTCAGTGGACTCCAGATGACATTTTAGAGTTGCTACAGAGCCCACCCTTCCGTCAGCAAGTTGATACTTTCACTTATGTAAGATGGGAAAATAGACGCCTGTGTTTTATTACCTTATCGACATTTTAATTTTTCCCCATTTAATGAGGGTAACAATTTGAGAGCGGTTTCTAGGTTCTCAGAACAGGGCAAATTGATTTGGCTCAATTTGGCATTGATCCTAGCAAATGTAAGTGGCCTGTACAATGCTTTTGTATTATGTCTTCTTCATAAATTTATTGTGTTACCTTGAGCTGTTTTGCGGACTAGAACTCATGTTAATTCATTAGCCAATTAATGTAGTAGGCAAGTTACAGTTGAGAACACGAGGATTAAAAAGTGTGATTTCATCTCCTAAATGATTCAATTTGAAATGTTTGTAAATGGAAATGGTAAGAAGAAAGGGAATAAAGAATGACCAAACACGTTCTACCGAGCTCTACACCATTGCTTATTAGCAGCGGCTTTTGTGATCTTGTTGTGAAGCCTTAATGAAGATTAAAATTAACGTGGAAATGGTACTATCACTGACAAGGTTTCCGGATGTTGCAGACAAGTTCACTGTTCTGTCTTTCCTGGAGGCACTTGAAGATTCAGTTTCCAAAACACCCGAGGAATTGAGGCAAGATGACAAGAGCTTACGATCTCATTCTTGTAACCAAAATGAACCCATGGATGAGAGCAGGTAGTGAGAGCATATCTTGTTCCATTTTTCAAATTACGCCTAAAATACCATGTTTTTTTTTTCAATTTTAGATTATGATTATTTTGCGTAGCTTTCAAATTGTTTAAAACAGAAAATTGGTTGGCAGTAATCATGATTATGTCATTTGATTATAGACGGGTGAATTAGGAAAGGTAAAACAAATGCTTACTTGTGTTGTATTTGTAGCCGTCACATTTTGGGAAGGAGTTTCTTGATGTAAGTGGTTCTAGTACGCAAGAGTGGTTGTATAAATATGATTAATTGTTTGCATTCGTAATTCAGAACCTAGTTTGAAGCAATATGCTTCAGTATTGACCAAAATTTTTGGAGAAGAGGATCCCATAATAGAGAGTTTCAACACTCGAAGCTGTGGAAGGTCCCTGATTTCAAGCTTCGATCCACTCTGATGTTTGATGCTGGTGCTGGTGCGGTGTTAAGACCTTAAGCTGTTTGTAAATCCCGATTTACCCAAAAAAAAAAAAAACACTCGAAGCAAACAAGAAGAATCAGGGAGCACTGTGGTTGACAGATTTTTATGTTTTTTTTAGGTCTTCTCTCTTTGAATCTTCACCCGTATGGCTTTTCCAGTGGACTTAAAACTCAGTTTCAATCACTAGTCAAAACAATTTTATGTGCTAGCGAAGAAACAAGCTTAAAACTCATTCTAAATCAGTACTTTATGTGCTAGCGACGAAACATGTTCATCTGATTTAACATTAATGATTCCTGTTGCACCTAAGCCTCAATCAGCAACTTCAGCTAAACCTCTGGATAACAAATTTCAATTTCACCTTTTATCAAAGGCATTAAACGCACATTAGTAGTGAGGATTTTTATGAGAAGAGAGAAGGAATTGTGTTTATGTTGTAATGAAAAACAGTTTTCAAGCCATAAATGTAAGAATTGAAAAATGTGATCGTTACGGAAGAAGATGATTGGACAATTTGTTTGAAAAAAGAATTGATTGTAGCGCCATTGAATTGAACGCAAGTGTTATCAAATACGTTGTTATTCATCACTATCTCATCCACTAACAAGCTTAAGACCACAACGTCAATATTCATTCATTCAAATTGATCTCCTTTTGTTCATTCTCGATTGATAATATCATTTTTTTTCTCCATTTTAATGCAATATTAAACTTGCCTTTCAAAGTCATTTTTTTTCCAAAGAAAATAATTCGAATTCTTACAAAGCAAGAAACAAAGTTAAGAGTAGCTGAAACTACCAGCTACGAAGAAAATAGTTGTTTAACAAAACATCTGAACAACATAACTGTGGTGGTTACAAATGTTCAATGTTATTTGTACGAAGGATTTACAATGTAATATAATATAAAGTTAGTTGTCATTTTATATTCCATCCTAAATCCCTTTAAATCGGAAGTTTTTTATTTTTACTTTTTAGGATATAATGTGATGTAATATGAAACTCTATCTTCCATCTCATTCTATTCTATTCCATTATAAATCTTCCTCCCAAATGATGGAATAATATTACATTCTATTAATAAACCCTCAACTAATCATGCCCTAAGATTAAACTATTTAGCATCTAAGTCCTTAGATCTTAAACTCTATATAAAAATTGCCACCATTAGTAACGATGATCATCATAAAATCATTTTAAAATAGTAAAAGACAGATTTTTTTGTTGTTTAAGAAATTTTTAAAAATTTTCAAAAATCCTTAATTTTTAACGTTTTAAGAAAAATTCTCTCTTAAATTTTGGTTGAAAAATAATGAAATATATCCACTGTAAACATCACATTTGTTCTAATCAAATGTTGTGTACATAACGATTTAATTCAAGTGTTAAACTTAAACTAAATTAATATAATTTGAATCAAATTAATAATTTGTTATAATTATCTTAAATTATTAATTTAAACCGAATTTAATTGGTTTAAAGCGAAGGGGTTTTTATGATAATTTTAAAGATTATGTAGTTTTTTTTTAAGTTTCTTAACAACATAAGACGTATATGTATACCAACTACTAAATACCATACCTACGTATGTCATTGCATCTTATCTGAGCACATAACACAAAATGAACACAAAAATTAAGTATCGACCTTTTGCCGCAATTATATTGCAACCACGTCATATATTAACAACATCATGGCAATAAATAGTCATTTACTTATTTATCACAACTTAAAATATGAAACATCAACATTCACACGTCACAGTCCAATTACGAACACACCACGACAAAGCAAACGATACAAAGTCATACACTTTATTACAGCAGCTAGCACATCATCAATTAAATACACCAACTTATATAGCGTATTAGAAAACTATGCATCACACTTAAGTAGCCATCAAGTATTCAGAATGCTAAACCCATCACACCGAGATGATATGTCATGTCATTATCCAAATCGAAACATAAATCAACACAGTTAATCATATGCCCATGCCATCCACATGTTCCTGAAGGTATCTAGGGAATCTAAACTAACATCACTATAACTCAGTCAGTTTGTGGCTTCTCCTACGCAAGCTCACTAGGATGGGATTATGCATGTCTTGCGTTTTCTTGCTGGCACTACATAGAAGAGCCTATTTTATAACAATCAAAAAACGCAGACGATAGCAAAACATAAAAGGAGATGACGTCATCACAAAGAAAACTCAAAAGGAGATGACGTCATTACACATTGCGCGACATTTTTTTTAAACGAAAATATCACGAAAAGTCACATTGCGCGACTTTTTTATGACACGTTATGAAAATGTCACGAAATGTTCCATTGCGTGACGTTTTTTTAAACGTCATGAAAATGTATCAAGACAGTTAATCATATGCACATGCCATTGATATGATGCCCCAACATCATGATATCATATTTTATTTTCAAAATAATATATAAAAATATCACAAATGGAATCATTACAACCCTCTTTAAAGGGGTAATTCCCCTTCGATTACTTACTTTACTATTTTCCCAGTTTAAGAGTTTCAATAAATCCCACACAATAATTTGTCTTAATAAAGTTCTCTAAAATTAGATAAGGACAAAGTCAATTTTGATCTAATAAATATAATTTATAAAATTAAAATATTTGTATTTAATTTTAAATTATTTAGCCAAGATTACAATTAAACTATATGAGTTACCATATTCTGAAATCAATGTATGTTTTTTTTGGTAAATCAGAAGAATATTATAGAAAAGAAAAATATGTACAAAAACGTCCATTTACAAGTGTCACTGGAGACACATCTAGCTAAAATAAGCAACGAACCTCAAGCAAGCCAAGATAGAAAAACACAAAACAAGGATAATAGAGGCAAGGAAGGGACAAAAACCATCCAGTCAAAAGCAGATACACAAGGAGCTTGACCAAAACCGAAGCATCTATAATCCATGTCAAAGCTGAACTAAAAATCACAAGCCCAGAAGAAGCAAACCAAAAGAGGCTGACGGGAAGGCTGCTCATGGACATCCGGAACACCTGAATGGCCAAGGGAAGGCTTGATCCAAGATCCTCCCATTTGATCTTGCAATTAATTCTTCACAAAAGTCATACTAGAAAATACTCTTTCATCTCATGCTATTGTAATTGATAATACCAAAGTCAAGAATACACGTCTCTTTATAGCAATTTTCAAGAAAGATCACTAATATCTCTCAAATATGTGAACCCTTCACTAGATCTTATAACAATAATGTAAGTTTCAAGTTGATTATTAAGAAGAAAAAGTTCAATTTTAATAAAAGTCTTGAGTAAGGCTAATTAATTTTTTATTATTAAAAGTAGTAATAGAACTATTAGGATTAGACAAACAACACAAAACAATAGTTAAGTATTTACTTCTTCAAAGGAATTGTTAAGCTCTTCAAATTACAAGTCTTACATAACATAAAATAAATTAAATCTATAAGGATGACAATTTGGTAACTAATGAGTACTATGTCGTGATTGACCTTAGGGTATAAATAAATAATCTATTTTTAGAAAAAAAAAAGTATTTTTTAATCATAAAATATAAGAATTTCATTGAAAAAAGACTCATTTGTTAGTGTTGTTTAACTATTTTAACCAAATTCATTGTGTCACTAAGGATTTGATCTTACTAACTTCCCCAAATACAAAGATCATATGGCTAGAGAGAGATTATTGGCATTCTCTCTAACCATCCACCATATTTATCCCCATTCTTGCTTCCCTAAGTCTAATCCCAGCTAATCTTTATACACCTCCTCTATCCTTCACTAACCTAACTTCCTCCCAATCCTCACTTCCTTTGGTTCTTCAACTTTCAACAATCATTCCTTCCATCCATCATTAACCTATCTTCCTCCCAATCCTCACTTCCTTTGGTTCTTCATCTTTCAATAATCATTCTTTCCGCTTGGGGAGAGCTTTGTTGATGGCATTTTAGACTTTTTACTTTTATAATTGCTTTCTCGCCTCCAATCTTTCTATTTTAGGTAACTGTATCCCTATTTTAGCTCCCTGCCAAACATCTCTTTTCCATTTAGACACTATGCAGGCCTCTAAACCAGCTACCATCTAGGGCTTTGTTAAATCCTTTACCCTCATCAGGCATAATCCAAACTCCGCCATCCTTCTCCTAGCAAACTAGAGATCAAAAGACTTGGAAACAAGTGCTAGGAAGGAATGTTGAACTAGCACTGTATTTCTGTCCTACTAAGGTTAAAGATGAGAGAGTTGTCGTTTTCGTGGATATGAAAATTCTTCAAGAGTGAGTCAAATCATGGGAGAACCTCCTAATAAGGTTCTTTTTGGATAAGAGATTTGCCTTTCTTGTAATACAAAAATGAGTACCATCAGCATGGAAAAACAAAGGATTAATAGATGTATTAATAGCATAATATAGATACATTATGTTTACCTTCTCTTTAAAAGCTCAAGCCCTTAAGATTATTAAGGAAAGGTCATGACATGTTTTTAACTTCCCACTTTTCTTACAACCTTAGTAACTTGGATTTCAGATTGAATCCAATAGTCATAGAGTTATTCCTATGCCTTAAATAAGGAATTTCAATCAGTTACCAAAAGGAAATCTAGTAGGAGCAAAGGTAAGGGCTCTAAACATAAATCTATTAATAAATGAAAATCATTACATGGAATGTAAAGAAGGTCGACTTCCTTAATAAGCTATCAAGTTTAAGGGATTTTGTCTTTAATACAAAATCATTTATTTTTGTTTTTTTAGAAATTAAAATTGGTTTTAAGAATCTTAGGATCCAAAATAAATTGAGCACTAGGTGTAAATTTATGTCTAACCATCAGGGCAATGGTTTAGGGAGGATTATCATAAGGTATGCCTTAATTTTGTGGATATTGAAGTTTTTGGCATAGAAATGCAAGTAATCCATTTGAAATGGATATTTATGTAGGAAATGATTGAAATCTTCTCCTTAGTGATTTATGGAATTAATCATAATTTTCAAAAGAAGGCTTTATGGAACAATTTGGTAGAATTTCATAAGAAAATGAATGGGTCTTGGTTATTATTTAGAGATTTCAACACTAATTTATTTAGAATTGAATTTGATGGTCACTTTATTATGAGAAACTTCTCTCCCGATTTCAATGACTATGTATAGAAATTAGGAATATTTGATCTAAAGTTTCAAAGTGACTATTATACATGGAGTAATAAGTAGTCTAGAAGGTAGGCTCTGAGAAGAAAGTTAAATTGTTTATTAGTTAACAAGGTATGGATAATCCAGTTCCCTAATAGTGTGTCAACCTTTTTGGATCCATTGTTTCGTATCATTCTCCAATTTTGGTGGAGAATCATTTCCAAAAACATGAAAGGAGAGGCCTTTTTAGGTTTAATCAATTCCTGGTTTAGTATATTGGTTTTGTATGATGGAATTCAAAAGGGATTGGAGTCAACATTTATGGGCTCACATATAATGTATATGTGTCCAAAAATTGAAGGTGATTAAATTTGAGATGAAAGGTCTAATGAATAGAAGAGGCTCCACTACACAACAAGCTGTTGATAGAGCTAAAGAGGAGTTGGCTCTTAATTTAGGGGAAGCTAGTTGGGAATCTTGGTAATGACCTTCTATTAACCAAGGAGCAGATGCATTTGAGAGAGCTAATAGAGATCATTCCAGTCTGATGGAGCAAATAGTTAAATCTAATTGGATAAAAGGAGGTGAAAGGTATGCCAAGTTTTTTCAACTCTATGTTGGCTAAAAAGAATGCAAATAGAATCTTTTCTCTAAATTGCCAAATGGTACCATAATACTTAGCAAAAGGATATGCTTGATGAAGTTAAGAGGCACCAAAAGGGATTTTATGGTTACACGTGTAGATTACTTGCTTCTCCTCTATTACGTAGCCTTTTCATAAAAAAGAGGATCACCCAAGAGTAGTCTAAATCACTTACTATGCCTGTTAAGGACAACGAGATATATGAGGAGGTTTTCTAGATGAACCCTAATAAATCCCTAGGTTTTGATGGCTTTAATGGTAAGAATTAGTAATTTTAGCCCTTATAGGATCGACCTATTCTTGCTAGTGGTAGTTACAGCTATATTATGCACTTGAAGTTTAAAATATTAAAATTACTTTCTATCTATATTTTTCATAGTTAGTGATGGTATTACCATCTTAAGGTGGATATGTAACTTATCTATTAAGGGTGTTGATATTTTTTTATACATAACAATGGTATTGAATGTCTAAATATCTTATACAATTTTTATTAAAAACCTTGATATCTTAATATTTAAGCAATTTTACTCTCATTTTAAGGTGAACATGTGACTTATCTATTATGAGTGGTGATATTTTTTGTGCATAAGCATGGCATAGGATGTATGAAAGTCTAGTATAGTTTTAACTAAGCTTGGTATTCTTTGCACTCAGTGATAGTATTACCATTTAACGTGAATGTGTAACTTAACTGTTATAGACAATAGTATTTTTTAAAACATAAGTGTCGTATTGGGTATATGAAGATCTAGCATTGTTTTCATTAAGGCGTGATATCTTAATATTAAAGTGGTAGTATTTTTATTTTAAGGTGAATGTATCATTTATCTGTTATTGATGATGGTAGTTTTTTAGCGTGGTATTAGATGCATGAAAATCTGTTATAGTTTTAAATAAGCCATAATATTTTTCATAATTGATGGTATTACTATTTCAAAGTGAACATGTGACTTATCCGTCATGAATAATTTTTTTTTTTTTTATGTCTAAGCATGGTATTGGATATACGAAGATATGGAATAGTTTTCATTGAAGCATGGTGTCTTAATATTAAAGTGATGATATTCTCATTTTGAAGTTAACATGTCACTTATTTGTTATGAGTAGTGGGAAGTTTTTATAAATAGCATGATATTGGATGTATAGAATCTTAGCATAGTTTTATTGAGCCATGATATTCTTCTTATTTGGTGATGATATTTTTATTTTAAGGTGAACTATTTCACTTATCTATTATAAGTGGTGGGTGAGAAGTATTTTTTGAACATAAGCATGGTATTTTACACATGAAATTGCTGTTTAGTTTGTATCAACACATGGAACCTTAATATTAAGTTATAGTATTATCATTCTTAAGTGAACGTGTGGCTTGTAAGTGATGGTATATTTTGTACATAAGCAAGGTGTTGAATATATGAAAGTTTAGTATAGTTTTAACTAAGCCATATTATTCTTTATACTCATTGATGACATTCTTATTTTAAGGTAAATATGTGACTTATGTTGTATTATGGTATTTTCTTGTACATAAATAGAATCCTACTATAATATTTATTAAGTCATATTATTTTTTGTGCTCACTAATGGTATTTTTATAACTTTTACAATGAAGATTCTAAGTTTCATATAAACTCATTCGTCAAAGATCAAGCTCCTAACAAAGTTAATGGTGATGCAAGTCAGTACTTCATATTTGTGGTTCTTCATTCTCAACTAAAAGTATTTACCGTCAAACCAAAATAATAATGACTCTATTTAAAAATCATTTTAAATACAATTCTTGTTTCTTTAAAACTATTGTCAAAATAGTAATGATATTAGTATAAATAAGTTTCCAAAGTTACAACAACAAACTTTAATTAAAAAAAGAAATAAATACTTCCTTAATTCTTCTTGCTAGATAATTTCTACTAAAAGATGAAGTAGGATGAGATTTACTTATGTGACAAGTGGTTAGTTATAATTGGCCGCCATAATCAACTATCCCCATTTACTATTCGACCCTCTCTTATCCCACACATCCAAGTGAATGTCCGAAATGGGTCTACATATAGTTTTGGGCTCAACTTAAGGGCCGTAGCAGTTGAGTTGATTAGATGTTCAGTAACATCCGAGTTCAGTTTCTCGGGTTCTCCGAGATAGGGTTTAAGCTCCGCTTCGCTTGTACTACTTACTGCCCGTATGGCGATGGGTTCATAAGTTCTCTTCTAATTGGCATGGTTGTAAATTTCCACAATTCTGGTACTTCTTCCGGTTTCTGTGTAGTTTTACATAGATTGTCTTCGTGGTCGAAGTTTGATGCTTCTGATTCAGTCCAACCATGGATGGCTCTCTCTTTAATGAAGATCGTATTTTGCCATCTTTCTTTACTCTTATCAACCCATCTCAGTTATGCTTGTTGGATTGAAAGAACAGATTCATATTTCTGCTAAATAAAGATGTTGATTAATGGGCTTTTCGAAATTGGGTGGGAATCTTAGACAACATAATGCCTTCGGCTTAAGATGTCATTGGAGCTTATGGTTTCGTTTCGTAGGCCAAACAGGACCTATCACATGAGTTTTTTTTTAGTGGGACTGTAGCTCTGAATCTAATCTTTCTTTGGACCCAAAAAAGAAAATCTACTTTTTTTTTCTCCTTGGACCGTAATGTGTTCTAAGCATTTGGCAAGTGACATCAAATTAACAGCAGGTTTATATACGCCAATTCCTGAAGTCTTCATCAGAGCAGTTTATCTTTTCTTATTTGCATCATGCACAACCTGTCCTTTTGAGTTGCTTGTTATATTTCTCCTTTCTTATGTGGAGCTGGAACTGAGTTAGAGCTGAATATGGATCACTCTAGTTTTCTGGCGGTAATGGCGGAAATGTAAACCAAGTTTTTGGTATTTTGTTTCATTTCATTATTTTGAATTATTTACTCGTGATTCTATGTACGGGTATAGGAAAGGCATTCGTTTTCTCAGTTTTATTGCTTGCAGTAGAAAGAGTTCCTGGGATCCTACTGTATCTCTTAAGCTCAATCACCCGTCCCTTATGCTGCTCGAGAGGAGCAATACAAGGGATCATTTTAAACAGATCTTGGGACAAATAATGAGGAGCAATCTCATTGGTCAAACATTTCCCATGAGTAGACTCATTTTGTTTTCAGCTATTTCACACCCTGAGAATTTAGACATGGCCTTGATACTTTTCAATGAATTTACTCCTCATCCCAACTTGTACATTTATAACACCATGATTTCTGCTTTGTCTTACTCCGCTCATCAATCTTTTCAAATGTATAATTGTTTGTTGAGGTCAGCAATTTACCCAGACAAGCAAACACTCCTTCACCTACTTCATGCTTGCAAACATGTATCAGAAGCAAAACAAATTCATTGTCATGCTATTATTATGGGGTTGTTGCATGACTATGTACAGAACTCCCTCATAAAGATATACTTGGAAAATGAACTAATGTGGTTTGCAAATAATATACTTGGACACATGCTAGCTCCAGATGCTGTGGCATATAATATCTTAGTTAATAGCTATGCTAAGAAAGGGTCAAGCGTGGAAGCACTACAATTGTTTCACAAAATGATGGCTTTAGACCTCAAACCTGATGAGTATACCATGTTAGGTTTGCTAGTTTCTTGTGGGCAATTGGGAGATGTCCTATTAGGAAAAGCAGTTCATGCTTGGATTGAAAGGAGGAAGCTCGTTAGTTCATCTAATTTGATTTTGAGTAATGCTCTTCTGGATATGTATGTGAAGTGCCAGGAGTTAGGCGTTGCACAAATGATATTTGGAGCATTAATGGAGAAGGATGTTGTTTCATGGAACATAGTAATAGGTGGATGTGCAAAAGTTGGTAAGATGGAACGCGCAGAGGCATATTTTGATCAAATGCCTAATAGAGACCTTGTTTCTTGGAACTCTTTGATAGCTGGCTATGCCAGTAAGGGTGATTTTGAAAAGGTAAGCAAATTATTCAGTCATATGGTGGCAGAGAATGTTATGCCCAACAACATCACGTTGGTTAGCTTTATTTCTGGTGCAGCTGAAGTTGGAGCACTGGACCAAGGGAGGTGTGCACATGGATGGTTAATTAGGATGCAGATAAAAGTAGATGCCGTTTTGGGTTCAGCATTGATTGATATGTATTGCAAGTGTGGAAGTATTGAAAGAGCTTTGATGGCCTTTCAGGAACTTACTGAAAAGGACAGTAGAGTATGGACAACGATGATATCAGGATTTGCATTGCATGGCTATGGTCAAAAAGCATTAGAAATTTTCTCTAAGATGCAAGACGACACAACTCCAGATGATGTTACTTTTGTTTCTCTTCTTGCAGCCTGCAGTCACAGTGGGCTTGTAGATCAAGGGCTCAGACTATTCCATCGTATGAAACATTGTGGGATAGAACCAGGAATTAAGCACTATGGATGTTTGGTGGATCTTTTAGCACGATCAGGGAGGTTGAGTGAAGCAAAAGATGTTATTGATAGGATGCCTATGAAAGCAAGTCCATCCATCTGGGGGGCAATGCTAAATGCTTGTCGAGCTGAGGGCGATGTAGAAATGGCAGAGATAGCTTTGAATGAGCTGCTCAAGTTAGAACCTGAAGAAGAAGGTGGATACATGTTGTTGTCCAATATATATGCTGCTAGTGGGAGGTGGAACTATTCTGGTAAGATTAGGGGGGTTATGGAAAGTAGAGGAGTGAAGAAGACTGCTGGCTGCAGTAGTGTGGCAATTGACGGAGTTGCTCACAATTTTCTTTCTGCAGACAGTTTACATCCAAGAGAGGAAGAGATCAAGGCCATTTTGAGTTTTCTGAAAAGAGAAATGAAACTAGGGACCGATTTTCCACTTGCTATGCTTCCTTGACTATATTAATATTGGCCGAGGTTGGCCAGTTTAACCTTCCAGTCAAAAAAATAGATAAGGAGATGTGAAGGATGTTTGTACCAATACCATAAGGATACGATATTATCAATGATCCTCGTGCTTTTAGTTCAACTGGAATTTTTATTTAATGTAAATATGTGCGTTCTTTCCTGGAGACTCTTTTGCGGTGTTAGTTGTTCAAAAGTCAAATATAAAAGCATGATAATGTTCCCCTCTCCTCTATTCTCGTCTTATATAGTTGATAGTTGTGTACATTATATCCATTTTTTGTGGTACCAGCTTTATGGGTTTTAAAATTTGCAAACAAGTACTACACTTGAGTTCTATTGATGCGAAGATCATAAATTGGGATAGAAATATAGAATCTGCATTTTTTGAGTAAAAGTGCAGACTTGCAAGAGGCTTTAGTCTCTCGAGTGATGCCAAGAAAAAGGTGATACATTGATATTCATTCAGAGAGGATCGTTTTTGTTATGGCCACCTTCCCCTCTAATGTAATGGCTGAGTAGAGCAATATAATCTTTTTTTCTGCTATTGTACTGGAAAAATTTTATGCTTGGTAGTATATAGGACGTATTAGTTATCTCTTTTGTTGACAACTCCGCATCAACACAAAGCCGTTGTTCACTTGCACTTTGTGCACCACCATTGAGCCCTCAATGTTCACTTGCATTTTCTGCACCACCATTGAAGTTACAGGTAGATGGAGAAGCCATCTTTCTGAAGCTGAAGTAAAAAATGGTAGGTTTTAGTGGTGTTTCCTGCTTCCATATTTATCATGGAAGCTTTCAAGCTACATAGCCTAATTGTTTACAGACTGTGTCCAAAGTTTACAAGTTGCATAGTCAACAGCCCTGATCCACCTCTTGCCAGCCTTGGTCTTATTTACCCCACATACGGCAACTAGATTCACAAGCAGGAGAACAGATCCTTTGTTCTAGTTAATTAATTCCTACACTCTTCTATTAAATCTTATCCAGATGTTTATATGGGGTTCATATAAATGTGTGATTAAAATTGATCGAAACATCATTTTTAGCACAGAAGATATGGTACCCACAAGTTGGGCTAGTATAACATATGTAAATATTATCACGAATTCGATTCTCTTCCAAACCCCAGCTTTTCATGAAAAAGGTTACAGGAGTTACCTTAGATCAACTCAAAAGAAGTCACACTTTAAAAGGAGGCTGCAACATTTAAACCAGACACCAAATGGGTGGAAGATGTCTGAATAGCTTCTGTAAAGCTTCAATTCATTCCTTCTGAGATAATCCATGCAACAAATGAAAACTGGTACTACGCCATAATTTACATTATAACCCCCATCAAGGAGTTGAAGGAAAGTCCGATTGAGTTATGACTTTAAGGCCGACGTTGTATGCATCTAATGGAATAGTTTCCATTAAGTTTATTCAAAGAAAAAAAGAAGCATAAAAATAAGACAACACCAGAAAACCACTAACTAGGATTACACTTTGTTATCTTTATTTCCAATTTTGGGCGGGGGAGGAGACAGTGCGATGAAAACTGTTGGGGCAATAAGTACAGAAGTGAAGAGCGAAATAGAATCAGCTTGCCTACAGAATGAAGAACGTTTAGTCTTGTATATATCCTTCTTTGATAATATATTCAGGAACAGAGACAATTCCGAAAAGGCTGTCTGTTTTCTTTTCTATTGCACTAACGAAATTAATGGAATGGAATACTATTTGACAATTGCGTTATTCTAATATTAAAGCCTCATGTAGTAAAATGTAACTCTTAACGCATCAGATACACTCTACTCTTTAAGATGGAATATAACTTTCCAAGATGAATATGTATGCTCTTTCCAACATTCAAGTGCATGCCAAGTTAACTACAACAGCCTCCAGTTTCAATGAAATTTAAGGATATAATCTAGTATAAAAGTTCTTATCACCAGGAAGAAAATTTTGGAGATTTTGTCATTGTCCATTGGAGTGCACAATGAATCCACAAACCTACCGTGAGTCAATACTTCTTTTTCTATTTCTACACAACTTGTCCACTAAGTGTAATTTTCTGTACAAAAGAAACACTTCTACACGCAACTTATCTTCAAAACCATTGTACACCCTACTCATCAAAACATTCGGTTAGCCACATTATTAGAATTAAAGCCCTGGGAAGACCGCACTAGCTTGCATATCCATGGACATCGGATCTAGCTATGATTTCAATTCGGCACGAAGGTGACATAAAAGATGCCGCCATTAAAAGGAGTCATGAGAAACCATAAAGGCATCCCAAGGTTCTGGTTGCAATGAAGAACTTGAGAATACATTAAATCATGTCGCCCCAGAACTTGTACTAACTGGACCGTCTTTCAACCCCTGGAGACACGTATGTAGTGCTTTTTGCACATTATCTGCAACTATCCTCAACCTTCCTTGAGTACCATCTCCAGTTGAACAGCCGCTAACTTCTATTGTTCGAGCCACCCTCAGTTTACATTTCTCCCACTCATCAACACGCAACCAGCAAGCGCGACCTCCATGACTACCTTCCATGCCAAGAAATGATACATTAATATTTTCTCCAAACAAGTATCTTAACCTCACTGACACGCAATACGGCAACCAAGCAGCACCACCAGCAGCATTAATATGAGGTATATGAGCAGGATCGAGAACAACAGTGAGTGCAAAATCAACCGAATTATGAGACCGATCATAATGGATATTGCTTTTAGCTGCAGAAGAATTATCATCCATGGTCAGCCCTGCATGATTTTCCAGGCATAACTCAATACGGGGTTTCTGACCAGAAGATATTTCTCCACCCTGTGCCTGGACCAATCCTTTCTTCCAGGCAATCAGTTTTAAAAATTCTCTTAAAACCGAAATGGGCAATGTGAGAAGAGTAATGAATGATGCAACACGAGAAGCATCATAGGGCTCCGATGCAACACGGCGACTGAAATAGTCACATATTTCTCCTATTTCGGATTGAGTTAATTCTTCTTGAGCAGTAGTAGGATTCTGCTGCTGTTGCTGCTGTTGTTGCTGGTGAAATCGCTTGACACTTAGTACTTGAAGAAGAAGTTGAACTCTATGTACACTAACAGCAAATACATAGCCCCTGTTTAAAGAAACATAATTACATTTAGAGAGTACAGAATAATATAAAAGCATATCAATGGCTAGACTATTGATGGTTATGTAGAAAGTAAACCATGTGCAAGTAATGGACCTCCTTACTATCAACAAATCAAGAAGAAGATCAAATGGTGTTTGAAACAGTTCATAATTGAGTGCCAACTTCAGCAATATCCAAGCAATATATTATATGCAACTGAACAAACAATGTGATGGATGCAAATGATATAAATCAGTTTGATGTTTCTTCTACTTGCCTTTCAAGCAAACAAGTTAGCAGTAGAAAAGAACAATCACTACATCAACTGGCTCCACTGACATACCTAGAGTTGTTAAACTAAACCAAAATCATCATGAACCCCACTTTTACATTCAGTGAGAGCGAACCTCACTTTTACATCGAGTGAGAGCAAAAAAGTTTAGCTAGAACTCTTTGGCAATGAAACGAGCTTCATCTTATAAAAGTTGATGCCACATTTCCTCCACCTAAGTCTCGGTTTTTTTTCACTAATCTTGATTCATCTCTTGTAGGCTGACCATTTCATTAAGAAAAAATTCTGACAATGACTTAATCTGAAATATCAATCTATTAACAGTATAGTATATGGTAAACGAATCAGTTCCAAAAATAAGGAGACCTACACCTAAAACAATTACAACACTAAATCATCTGCACATCTTATTTTATCAATTTCTTTTGGTTGATATTTTCCTCTTTATACCTCCTTACTAATGTCCTGTTAACCTCTTTGCCATGGCTTCTGCTTGTTTTCTTAACATTTTATATGTTCTTCCATTTATAGCCCCATCCCTTCCGAGTTTCTGCTTTCATAACTTCATTGTTATATGTGAAACTAATAAGCTGTCATACCATGTGAAAGTAAAAGTAAAGGAGAAAGGTGCACACAAGGTTTAACGTGATTCAGCGGCAAGACCAGATTTTCTTCCGTACCCCAACACTGGCATAGCCTATGTAGTATCATAAGTATGCCTATCCGACTACTTCATTCTCCTAAACAAGCTATTAAGGACCTATAAAAACAGAACATTCCTTTTGCACCACTATAATGGAGAAATTCTTCCTCCCACCTGATGCCAGCTTGAAATTTAAGCGTGAAACCTTATTATAAGCAAGCAAATTAGTGTATTGAATAAATGGAGAACAAACATGTTAGACTGTCTTACCCAACAAAGAAGCGTAAAGCTGGCTGTTCCTGGTCCAAATTCAACAGTGCACCTTCATTATCCTTAAGGATTGAACCCAATATCTCTTTCAAAAGATCAGGTAACTGGGCGAATAACCACAGAACCCCAAGGTACTTAAGAATACCTCTTAAGACCTTCTTAAGGGCAACAAGGGGAACCCATCCACCCCCATAGCCCCCATCATCACCAAGACCAATAATGGCTGTATTTAATTCTCCTCTCACATGAGCAGGGACACCACTCCCCGGTGATCTACGTATAGGTAGCCCTGAGCTTACAGTAGACAAATTTGAAGATCCTGGGACAGTATTTCCAGCACGATTCAAACCAGTCACTTGGTTGGCTGCCCTGGACATTGCTGCAGAATTAGGGAGATTCATTCTATTTCCATTGATACTTGAAACTTGAGATCCAGAATTTGGGTTTGGATTGTTAGAATTTGCCAATCCAACAGGCTGTTGACCACTAGTAAAACCTTGATCTAATCCATTCAGCTCCTGAGCAACATGTTCCATAATGAATGGACGAAATTGTGGACATGGTAGTGATCCTCCAACTGAAGGGCCTCCCTTGGGTGGTGTTGCTGGCTGCAGCCAAACTTGATCTCCAGCAAAGCATCGCATGTCAACAGCAAAATGTTTGCGATAAATAATCCTAATCCAGTAAGGGCCACGTAGTACAACAGAGACATCTATCGGCAACAGTGAACTAGGAACAATGCCAGGGCCTCCTCGACCAGCAGCAGCTAACACTGCAGCACCATGTAGGCTATGATTCCCAAGACCAGTAGATGCAGTAGATGAAACAGAATTTCCAACAGGGAGTAGTAAATATCCTCCCTGTTTTGGCATTGAAGAGGCTGGACCTGTTGCACCAGTAATCCCAGGGACAGGACCAGCTCGTGCAGGCCTAGTTGCAGCAGCAAGAGCATGCAAGGGACCTGCAGTGAGACGGATGCAATCTAACAGCGATGAAACTTCAGCTCCATTTATGAAATCTTCCAGAAACTGTAAGGAAGATTCATATTTAGATCCATAAGTGCATATAACATTGATAGCAAATTAAATGTAAGCCAAATGGAAATACAAGTATAACAAAATGAAGCTAACAGCAAAGAAACACAAAATTTCTGCCATAGTTATTCCTATTTTATATGATAAAATTCTAAAATCTTAAAATATTCATAATTAAACAGTTAAATAATATTTACTTGATTAATAATGAAACCGTACAGAAAAATGAAAACAGAAAACTAAAATCACATTTTACGATTTTTGTTGGGAAGAAATCAAAAAAAAATCAAAAAGAAATTGAACAAAACAAGTTTTTTCTTTTTTTCTTTTGGGTTGAACTTCAAAACAGAAAACTGAGACCACCTTCCATGGTTTCTATCGGGAACAAGTCAAGACAAAAATAGAACCAAAAAAATCTTTTAGCTAAATGTATAAACAAAATCAGAGAATAAAAAACTGAAGGAACCAAACAAGTTTTTGTTTTCTTAAAACATTAAAAAAAAATGTGAAACAAAAAGTTAAAAAAATGAAAACTAAAAATCACAAAAAAAAACCAAAAGTTAAAACTAAATGTATCTTAAATTAACTGCATTAGCCTAATATGAGTAGTGCTTTCAATGCGGTTACTGTTTGGGGAATAATACTAACAATAACAAAAAAGGCATAAATGTAAAAAGTTTGAAGAACAAGGCAATCATGAAAACAAATCTCACATGCTCATGCAGACACACGTGAACGCAAACACTCATGTCCACAAAGTTGAAGTAAATAAGAAGATAGCTCACTTTTGTATGAGGCCAAAGTTGGTCTGGAGAAACATGCATTGTGCATCCCTCTTTGCCCGATTCCCACTCTATAACAAAGCGAGCCAATACACCTGACCCAAAGCTGAACCATAAGCTCATTAACCCAACTGCTTCGATTCTAAATGCCCTCCTCATCTGTTCTGAGAGCTTATCTCCCTCAAGAGTGCCTTTTCCTGAAGGCGGAACTCTAGCATCAGACTTTTCACTGCTTTCCTCCAATTTCTCATCTGTTCTTACTCCAAGCAATTTCCGCATTCCAAGGGCAAACATTCTAGCGTTGGATAGCCTTCGAATGTCTGCAACTAGCTTCTTTATACTGTCAGACTCTATGGACTGATAACTCAGAACAACACCTTCAGGATCATAATGGATATGAGAATCCACATCACATGTATTGGCTATTCGAACCCCAGATCCCCAGGGAGTATTGCTGCTCCCTTTCTGAAGTTCCCACAAGTCCCTGAAATGCTGATCATTTATTTTGACATCCCAATACATGCTTCCAGGTCTTCCAAGCCGCAAGCATATGTGTTGCCATGAATTGCCACAGGCAAATGGAAGTCGGAACCAGATATTTGTAGATGCAATTCTCGGATTTGATTCTTCAACATAAGGAATGTCCAGTTCATCCATCTGGCTGGTCAGTCTCGCATGCTTAATGCAAAGTGAACAATGCTTGACCACATGAAGTAGAGCAGAAACATAAACACTAGCAGGTACATTTCCTTTATTTGCTTCAGCTATAAGACTTCCATAACTGTAGTGTTCACTCTTGAGGACAGCCTTTGCTAATACAACCTGAGAAAATGACTGCTGAGAATGGGCTTCCAACATTCTCCCTCTCTTCTTAGAAAATCCCACTTCAGCATCCAAATCTTGAAGTGAAGGAATCAAACCCAAGATCTCTGAAACCGTACGCTTTCTATGATTTTTGCTATGCCTGGAAATGTCATGACTAGAGCCCTGCCATAATGCAATTTCTCCTGACACCTGTGCTGCAAGAGAAAACATTTTTAGTCAAAGATGGACAAATATAGAAAAGTATACACTCGGAGCAAGTATCCAAAATATTTCATTTATACAATCAATTCAGAATATCTTACATATGGGAGTTGTAGCAGCTTTCAAAGATCCGTTTAAATTAGATTTCATAGTTGCTACTGACATCCAAGAAGCATTTAATCTTGCAGGTGATAAAAGTCGGGATGACCTGTTCCCAGGCATTGCATCCTTCAATATATCACTCAACAGTTTCAAATGATCATCATCCATTGAAGAATTAGAACCATTCTCGACAGAAAGTGGAGACCTCAGGGAAGCCAAATCCTGGTCTGATTTTGAAGCAGACAATCTCTTCACAGATGTACTCCTTCCTATAACAGAAGACAATGAGCCCAATGAATTGAACTGTTGTGGGCCCTTCAGGGTACCTGATGAATACAAAGAACCATTGAAGTGAGAGGGCATACTAGAAACTTTTCCAGCATTATTCATCTGTGATGCGTTAACTCCAACTTCCCACTTAGAGGAAGGGCTTCCAGCTTTGACGTTCTGAAGACTCATCGGACTGGAGCCAAACTGAGAAACAAAAGATGCATTGAGTGAAGCCGTGAGTGCTTGATCAAGTTCAAATACTTCATCAACTACAGACGAAAAATTTGATGATGCACAATAGCCTGCCTTTTGCGTAGGACCATCCAGACCCAATTCACAGAAAAGACCATGCTCAGAACTCTGATCAGTACCTCCACTATTAAGCAAAAGGTGATTCAATTTCCCACAATCAAGTAGAGTTAGATTAAGTTCATCATCAAGCATCTGCATCTGGTTAATGTCAATTTTCTTCATGCCAACAACATTGGCTGAGTCATTAACAGATTGAGATTTTCCACACAAATCTGGTTGAGTCTCAACCAATCTAAACAGTGGTTTGAAATCTTTATCAAGTTCCACCAGCAAAAAATAAGAATTCCCACAATCTGGGAACCCCATTAGCAACATTGTAGTGGTTGAAAGGTCCTTAGGTAATTTCACACCAGCAAAACCATTGTCGTACACCTGCAAGTCTCACAACATCATACCTCAGTCAACTTGTGAACTAAACAGCAATCTAAATCCAATGCCTCAAGGTACATAATATTTCTTTTATATGCATGTATCTACTCTTCTATTAGCATTTACACTTTAAGGGATAACCGCAATTCAACATGATGCCATATGTATAAATATAATAAGTAAACTTCTAATTAACTCAAGCTGCAAGGTCTAAAATATTGACCGAGGAAGAATTAAAAGAACAAAATGTTGACAGCTGAACAGTCTATAGACGTAATGTCTAAATACTAAAAGCAGTTATCAAATTAAGGTTACAATATAAAAGTAAAAAGCAAGTAATATTACCTCAAGGCCTAAGAACCTGCCAATAGAGGCAAATAAATGTAGAATACTTTTGCTTCTCAAGCTACTAAAAATTTCAGCTGCAGTCATACTTCCTTGATTCAAAGCTTCTTCACAATCTAATAACACAGAAGGTGCAAGTAAGTTCTGTGATGATTGAAGAAGAAATCGTCCATTCCTGCAAATCAAAATGAAATTCAGACCATGTTAAGATCAGGTCCTGAAAAAGAATCAACATTACAAAACTAATATTTTTCCCCACTTCTCAACCTGAGTGTGATAAGTTAAACCATAACAATAGATTCTAAAATGTTAAGCAGCAAGAGTGAAATGGAGCGTCCATGAAAAACAACACTTTTGCAGATTTTTTATTTTTACAGAGCTCATCAAATGGCTATGACCTTTTTTTCTCAAAATTTAAAAATTATTGTCATGCAGAAACCATCCACTACAACATGTTAACAGTAGCAGCCCATCACATACGAGTAAATAAGCATGTCTAAAGACAATTTTTTACTACCAACAAAGATTGCTTAGAAACTACAACTATCCTGAACTAAATCCTTCTTTATCCAACATCACTTGGCATAAGAAGAGAAACATCACAACTTTCTGGAGGTTAGCAGCTAAAATGACAAGTGAATACCCATTTTGGGCTGATTAGATCCATAAAATCCTCTAGAATTGGACCACCAAAAGAAATGGGGCTTGGACACCGTTCCGATAATGGAATATATGAAATAAATCAAAAACTATATTTTTGTTCAAGAAAGAAATCTTATCAGAACTGTCCATATCAAGTTCATCCTTCAGAACCATATCACGTCTCGGATATGATGATATTTTGTAAATACATACTTATCTTGAATATATTAACTATTTCTTTATTTTCTAATCGCCTAGAAGAGAAAAAAGAAAAATCTTGTTCTTTCTTCAACAATATTTGATCTCTAGTGGACCTCTTAGTGGGATTCAAACCCAGATGAAGTTCTGACCATGTAGTAGAGAAAAAAGAACAAATAGATCTTGTAGCATTCCCAATAAAGTAGAGCTTCCTAAGAATGCTAGTTTAAGAATAAGTATGTTGTCTTTGCTAATTAATTTCATGAGTATGTCAGGAGCTAACTAATAGATGTTCTTAAGATCATCAAATTGAGTTGTTATATTTCACATATGTTCTAATTTAAAGTATAGTGTGGCTTTATAGGCTCACTGATACCCCCAAAAAATCAACCAATCCTTATAGAAAGTAGCTAAAAATAACATGACATTCACCATAAAAATGTGCATATAATTATAGCAGTCTTGAGAAAAGTCACAAGTGGCATCAAAATGAAAATAAATAAGCTATTAGCATGGGTAAAAGGATAAGACCTTATATTTATTCCAAGCATGAAAAAAGATGAGCCATAGGCACGCACACAAAGTACTCCCTGTCCTTCATACCCTCTGCCAGTGAACTTTGTCTCTTTCTGCATGCATATTGAAATCTTAGACATACAACGCTTACTTTTAGATTAAAATTCTAAAGAAGATGGGCTAGTAGTAGAGTAAATGCAAATTAACCTGAACCTACCTTTCTAATTTCAATATCAAGTTCATCCATATTAGACTTGAGAACAACATCACCTGCGGTACGACATATTTTGACATTTCTACCCAACTCTTTTTGAATTTCAAGCAGACGAGTATAACGATTACAGCATATAGCTCTCAGCAGCAATTCCTCAACATCAATGCAACTTTGTTCGAGGAAAAACTCTGCCTCTCTTCCACTTAATGGGTCTACAACAAATGTGCTATGAGTACACTTTATCTGTAGATCTGGTCCTGGTTCAATCTTAATAAATGGACAAGTTCCTGACTCAGTTGTACTAGAGGTTTTTTCAAATTCTAGCCAATACATTATTTTCAATCCTGGTGTTCGTAAACCAGATGAATCAACTTCTCCTTCTTGATTAGGTAACGTAGAATTCGTACTACCATCAGATATCAACTCAAACCGTATAGAATCCTTCCATCTTCCTTGACGGAGGGCTTGCACTTGCCTAATAACGGTATCCATAATAAGTGCAACACAAAGCTCATGAAGAACTGAGTATAATATCGAAAATGGATTCTCTGCTCCTGCCATTCTGCGCTCTAAATCATCTCCAAGAGCATGCCGCCTCAATTCCTCCAGTTTCACAAAACCACTTCTCTCACCAACAAGCAACTCCATATGTAATATCCTCCACATTGAAAGGTGGCCTCGGTAACCAAGAGTAACTAATACTTCAAATTCACCATTAACACGAAGAAGTGCTGTACCATTAGTAATTTTTACCTCAGAGATCTCCTTAGGAAGGGATGCTTCAAGCAACTTTGATCGCACAAGTGAATCTAGCTTCTTCAAAGCTGGTTTCTGCTCATACTCACTTAATGTGTTCTGGTTACCCACATCTGCTATACATTTTGGCAAGCGTCCATAAGATCCTGTGAGAAGAACTTCAATAGCAGACGGAACATCATATATTGGAGCACGAGCTTGCTGTAGTGCTTCATGCATGAAATACAATGAGTCAGCGGCTTGGGTAAAACAAGCATCATGACTTGAAAGAGTGGATTGGAGTTGCTGGCAATACTGTATCAGCGGAACCTGCAGAAGCAAATGACAGGACATAGGAATATGTAGTTGGATTTTCATGTCCATGTTAAGAAATTAAAATTAAGAATGCTCATCTAGCTTTTGTGTAATAAAAATTTCAACCTAACACATCAGAGTTTCTCATAGGAAAACCCAATCACAAATATTTCCTAAATGATTCCGTCACGTAATGCAATGAATATTCATAAAACCTCTTTGGTAGATAAAAATTCAAACTTGGAACCTTACGAACAAAGCCTCATCAATTTCAGAATATTTTATTTATCCCCTGAAGAAAGCGCACAATTTTATTAACAACGCAAAGAAAAGCAGAAATTGAGACAAGCAACGCAGCACCTGCTGGCACCACTTAGCGAGGGCATTAAGACGGAGCATCCGCTGCTGGGTGTTGAAAAAGTACTTCAAAACCAAAAGCCGTTTATCATAGTCCGACTGTTCACTCGACTTGAACTTCTCCACCAAATCCTTAAGTGCGAGGAACGACTCCTCCGCCGCCCGTCCCACCAGGGTCGAGAAGTCAATCGTCTGCTGCCCTAACTCCGACATGAATTCAGGGTTCTTATCGCAATGGGATCTGAATATAGTAAGTAATCATAAAAAAAAATCTAGGGTTTTGGTGACTAAATCGGATACATGGACAAAGACAGAACGTTTTGAGGTCTTTGACTGTCAAAATTGGTAAAATTAGTGTCTACCGTAAGCGACAGTTGTAAGGAAGTGTGGGTACGGCGGAGGAGGAGGAGGCTGAGAGGCAGAGAGTTCCCCCTCCGTTCCCTTGGGAAAATTAATAAAACACAAGGAAAGCATTTAAGTTTAATCTAAAACTTTGAACTACTGCCGGATAGGCCATTTTGGCTTATTTCTCTTTTCCGTTTTTTTTCTCTAACCAAGGTATCCACCGATGAATTCAGTAATTAATCTCCTCGTTGATTTGTATGCATTTTACAGGGTGAGACAGCTAGCTCAAAAATTTAAGACTGTTCTATACTCAAAATTAAAAATCGAACTCCTGATTTTTAGTTAAAGAAGGATGAATCTCTTCTACTCAACCACACAAGCTCTTTTTCGTATCTTTTTAATTTATCTACTACACTAGCGAACGTATTATTATTATTATAAATCGTGCTTTTCATGATTATTTTATACATATTACAAACAATTAGTCGTTAGTGTTTGTTTTGTTGATTAAATACCCTGCTTGTCCTTGTCCATATAATTAAGGACACTATGCTATATAGACCAAAAAAAAAAAAGTGTCCATTTTTCTAGTAAACAAATATCTTGCTATTATACACTAAAAAGTATCTTGATTATAAATAGGCAACAAGTCAATCAAACTCGGCAGTCTTAGCTTTTTCGTTGCAACGAATTTCTTTAAATTTTAAATTTTAGATAACTTATATAGTTCTTAGTGAGTTGCATATGATATAATATAATATTTTATTTCTTATATACAAAATTTTAATAAATTCAATTTACCCTTGAATATACCTTTGAGTTATAGATTTTAAGGGTTTGAATATACATTAAATTCAAAATCATTTAAATAAATTGGTTTAATGGGTTAAATTTAGACTTAAAACTCGTTAGATAAATATTCAAACGAGATAAACCTAAACATAAAACCCAACTCACTCTTTATTTATAGTAACCTTCAACGTTGATTTTGTAGTCTCAATCTTGAATATATTTTTATAAGAGACACTCGGTCTTTTTTCATCAATAATGATTTCATATTATTAAATCAAGTAAGTTTTTAATCTATGGTTTCGGTGATAATGAAATGTATTATTATTAATTTTTATATTTAATAATATTAATAATTTATCAAATATTCAAGCTAAAAGATAAAGATCATATTAAATAGAAGCAAAGAAGTGATAAAGGATCAAAATGAGTAAAGAGAGCACTATATACAATTTAAGAAAATTTCCAATTAATACAAGTCAGCTGGAGCAAGAAAAACAAAGATTGAAGTAAGTTTAAGTGTTCTAAATCATTGTAATTTCATGTAAGCCTTATCTTGGTCAACTTAATATTTTAGGGGCTCAATCATTTAGTCCAAATGGTTACAACCTAAAGTCTCCATACTATGGATGATAGCCAGTCAATCTCCCTACTATAAAGAACTTAGCTTTTTTTTATATGCTTAACAAGTGTAATTTATGCAATCAAGACTTTGAAACCCTCAACCACCTACTCTTTGACTACCATTCTTTAAGAAATATGAATGGCCATCAACTGTGCAAAAGAATTGGGCAGCTTCAACTGCTCGTGGCCACATAGAAAGCAGAGAGGTATACTCTATGACATATAAAATATGGGAGGAAAGAAACTTAAGAATTTTCAAGCAATTGGAAACAACAACTGAAATTGTCAATCAATTAAGGTAATGGATTAGAAAGCATCAAACCATACACAATTTGCTATCACAAAACTAGGCTAACAATATTACTTGTATTCATACTCCTTAGTTATGGAAATTAAGTGTTAAGCTTTGGCTTTTGTGATGGACTCTAGTCCTTTGGACTTTGTTTCCCTTTATAGGACATCAATTCAATTATTATTTTCAAGAAAAATATTTTAGGTGCTCAATGTTGCATGAATAATGCATAATGCATAAATGTTTTCATAATTCAAAGAAATTGGTTTGAACTTTAGATAAAACTTCTTATTCTTCAAAAATAGTTGGGAATCTTTCAAAATTATTCAAATCAAGTTTTTGTTAAAGAAAATAGTTTTTATTTTTTGAAAGAACTTGGAAAGTAGAAAATTAAGTTTGAATGACTTAATATGTGAATAGGTAATGTTTAGCATTATACACAAGTTGGATTGCTCATTGATCATGTTGGCCCCGATTCCTTGTTCATAGTAAATAAGCTTGTTTATATTAATTTGAGGGTTTTATTTGCTTAGGTTAATGAAAATGTAATGGAGGGATTAGTTTAAATTAGAGTTTTTGTATGTTGTTAGAAATTAAAGGTATAGATGAATTTGGGGTAATTTAGGAAGTTCATTTATGTTCTTAAAGCTAAAGGCTTATAAGAAGGGGTATTATAGTCCTTTTAGATTCATTAAAAGA
>JANVCQ010000230.1:15808144-15818219 GCA_025531925.1 Erythroxylum plowmanianum
ACTCTTTGTGATGATTTAAACTTGTATGAGATGTCTTTTGTATGTAAACACATTGTGGAAACTTTTGAAAAATTGTTAGTTAAGTGGAAAAGATTAGAATAGGTGATTTTGGAAAAATGCCATTTTGGGCGTTTATGTGTGAATTATGTGAAATGCATGTTTATACGGGTTTGAGGTAGTCCCTTAAGAGTCAAGTGCACTTGTCTAATTTATAGGCTTCTCCTACCTGCCCGCTAGTGGCCTTGGAGCTCCTTACGGACTCCCATAAGTTTCACGGCTACATATGACCGCTTCGCGGAAATGTGTAGTACGTTCCGTTTGGATCCACCCAAACCAACTTCTATGTGATTATGTGACATGTTTTGTCTATGTTGTTTTTGTATGTGTATGTTGTTTTTGTAAATGTTTTGATTAATTGAATATGATGGAGTTTTCTTAAGGGTAAAGATGATTTTGGTAAATTTCCTTTGAAATGAATTTTTAAAGGATTTTTGCATGCTTGTTCTTTATTATTAAGTTATTACCCACTGAGTCATCGATCTCACACTCCTTTTCCCCCTACAGGCGACGAGCGAGAAAACGAGTAAGCGCAACGGGATTAAGGCATTACTCCTATGCATTTTACCTTTGAAGCTTTATTTGGAAACAAAGCTTTAGATGCATTTTGGATCAATGGTCTTTCTTTGTAATTTTCACTTTTGGTACTTTTGTCGTATTAGGGCTAAAATGCCCTCTAAAGCTTTGTAATAACTTATACCTTTCATGCAAAATTTAGAATTTTTGGGATTAAGTTGAATTGTTCGGATTGAATCAAAGAGAGACATTTAGACGGATGTATTGAACATGTTTCCATATTTTGGTGATTTCTTGATCTAGAGAGATCCGATTGAGGTGATTTTCGATTCTTTTTAATTTAGAGACATGCAATTTCATTTTAGCTTAGGAATCGGATTTAATTTTGGGCCCTAAGTAGATAAATTTTATTGAGGAAGATTAGGGTAAATTTATCAAGATTCGTTCGGGATTAAATGAAATAAGTTCGGTTTGAGTTTCTTCTGTGGTGAGGAATTCCTCCCTCGTGGAATGCGCGTCTAGATGTCACGTAAGACGTCGGACACGTGTCTCACCAGGGTGGGGTTCCAACAGACCAAGCATTATGCATCACTTACACTATTTACTAATCAATTACAGTGTTCATTCGATAAGATGAAAAGATTTATGTCAACTAGTCGACGATGAGTTCTAAAAGTTACTAAGAGGGAACTTTCTGTCCTACTATGGATCCAGAAAATTGAAACCATAGTTGAATGATGTCCTACTAACAAAGGTAGGTATTAGTTAGTCAATCTTGTAAAAAAGTAATCAGTCATAACTAGTGAATGTGTGTTTAATGAAAATTTAAATTGGTTTTAGGTATAGTCTTTAATTGAGTTATGAGGCTAACGAAATCTTAAATTCATGCATGATTAAGAATGAGAAATTGAAACACGAAATGCATAGCATGTTAGATTCTAAGAATATAATTATTATCAATGATAAAGTTGACGATTGATTGCATGGGAATAAGATATTAAAGAAAGAGATCAATGTCCTTGAAGAATCATTGTTTAAGTTCACTTTAGGGAGTGAAAAAATAATAACGTGCTTGAACTACAAAAGAGATCTAATGATCGGCATGCAATTGATGAAATTGATTTCAATTATAAAAGTAAACATTCAATAGCCAAGACAATTTTTATGATTGTTATATTATAATTTGATTACAAGTTTTATTTATGTTTTAATAGACCCAGGAATATTAGATCATAATCTGATTTCATACATAGAGATTAAGAAATACTATTGATGAATATATCTACTGTAATTAGAAGGAGTTGATTGTAAACCTAAAGATTGGATGACATAAATCTTTTGGATTGGGGTCAAACCTAATAAAAGGATTCATGAATCGATAAAACAATCCTATAAACTTTAACCCGAATAATTCGATGGAAAACCTTAGGATTAATTATTAGTAAACTCAAAGTCAGCTATTAGCGTGCTATAAGAATCTCCACAACCCAATAGGTCAATAAAATAATTGAGTAATAAAAGATCAATCTGTTAAGGGTTTAAAGGGATTCAAAAGCTAGATATTAATTATTGATATCGGTAATTTTTTGAGTGAATTCTCAATTCTCTATTTAGTATCATTGCCTATTTTATTTTACTTGCTTTAGTTTTATTTTCTTTTATTAAAATCCAAAATCAATTCGTAGGTTAGATAATAGGAAAAATGTCATTATTAGTAATCACTATCTTTATAGGATTGACTTGTACCTGCTAGTACTAGCTACAACTATGCCGTGCACTTACAGTTATTACAATATTCACTATCTCCGAAAAATTCAATCAAGTTTTTAGAGTTGTTATCGAGGATAGTGATATTAAGAAAACCTCTATTTTATGACTCTAGTCATTTTTGTTTATTTTATTTTATTTTATTCTGTTTTATTTTTGTTTCTATTTTTTTATTTTAATTGAGCTTATTTATTTATTTCTTATTGTATTTTATTGTAATTTTGGTTTATTTATTTAAATATCGTTTGAAATTCTCAACTTCATCTTGAGTTTTTGGGTTATTGTATGATTTAAAATTCATTATCATCGTCACAACTCATAATGGAAGGATGGAACAGACAATACTTTTATGGGAGCCAGAATATGTCTTCGCAATCTCTAATATCACCATATGGGAAAGAGAGGTGTTCTTACATGTGTTCAGAAGCTCAACTAATATCCAGGTTGTGTTGCGACATTATTGGTGGGAGTTATTACTATAATCATGAATGTCAAACATCAACTTATATATAGGAGCGACCTAGCATGTATAATCAATCTCATAGTGTAGTAATCAACTATAATTCAAAGTGGAGCAACTCTTACGCCTATAGATGGAATGATCATGCTCCAGCTGAATATTTACAGTACTAAGTACCTCCATTTAATAAGTCAACTTTATAAGATATAATGAACAATTTCATTCAAGAATCAATCATGAGGCATTAAGAAATAAATGCTCATATACAAAAATTGGTAAATCAGATGGACCAGATAGCAAAGATATTATCTGACGAATTGCAAGGGAGTTTGCCTAATCTTATTGAAATAGGTCATAAAGAACTTGGAATGGCAATCACTAGAGGAATGGAAACGAGGTCCCAAAAGAAAAAGGAGAAGAAGATAATGGAAGCATTACAAATAAAATAATAGAATACCTTGTCAGACTTAAAGCTAGCCAATGTGAATTTGAAGAAAGAGTTTCTTCACTTGAATATCTTAAGCATAATGCAGATATTATTTGAACCTATTAACACAACAGAGTGAAAAAAAAACAATTATTGGCTTTATGGATGAAGAGACATTTTAAGAAGAGCTTCCTAAAGAAGCCTACATCTAAAAAGGGCAAGTAGAAGAGTGGCAGAAGCTAAGTGAAGATGAGCCAGAAACCTTTGTCTATGAAGAAGAAGAAGAAGAGTGGACAAAGATACTTGAGGAAGAACTGACGAAGGAACCATATAAGGAAACTATCGATGAGTCATTAGTAGTTAGCTTAATTATGGAGGGTTTCCACTTCCTAAAAGAAAAATTGATCGAGTTAGCAGATGATTCAAGGAGTTTTGTTATCCCTTATTTTATTAATAGTTTGTCATTAAAAAACGCATTAATGCATGTGATTGAATTGATTAATTTTATAAATTGTATCCTGATGATTATCTTGTAATAGTTAGCTTACTTAAAGGCTACGAAACTGCTTTATGAAGAAAATGGTGGAAGCAAGCCCCTGATCATAGACCCAGAATGAGGGTAAACATATAGATTACGTCGAGCTAATGATGTTAGAGAAGCATTGCATGGGAGGCAACCCATGAATTAGGATGGATTTTATTTATGCTATTTTATTTTCATTTTTCTTAGTTGTTTTTATTTTCTTTTATCTTTTTATCCCTTTTTGTTTATGTTTTCCAAGTATGAAGTTTACTATTGGATGGATCAGAAATTAAAAAAAAATCATCTTATTCAAGAAAGTACCAACTTAACCCTCTCACTTATTTTTAAATGCTTATATTGTGTACTTTGAGGGTAATGTACAACATTAAGTGTGGGGATGAGGTTAATGAATTTTTAATGATTTCTTTAAGTTTATGATAATCTTGGTTATAAAATTTTGTGAAGTGATATTGTGAATTGGTTGAAATCGATCAATTAATATTGTATTTCCTTGTTGAATATTAATTTGAATTAGTATGCAAAGGATGAGAGTGAGAATAAAATTGCTTTTATAAGTCATATTTTTAGAAATCATTGAAATATTTAAGTTGAATGATATTGCATAGTATGTACATATATTATACCTTCCTTTTTTGTAAGCTTTTGAGCCTAAGGGCAGATTTTAAAATTTTTAAAGCTTTTTTCCTTCTTTTATATGTGTTGTCATTGGGTAGTAGAATGATTTTAAGACTTGCTTTTATTATACATACTAAGACCATATTTGTTAAATTAGAAGAATTGACATGATGAAGGCACTTATATTCAACAACTTGCCTTAGCCTATTTCTTTGAAAATTACCAAACCTTTAAATTTACCTTTAGGAATAACCAAGTTGAGCCTTAGCCTTTTTTATTGTTATTAACCCAAATTATTAACGTTTATCATATTTTTCATTGAAGACCTTTTTTTTATTTTGAACCCCTAAAGGTTATTTATGTTATTTGCTTGTTTGAGACTTGAATTTCTTAAAAGATCCGTTATTTCTTTAATTGTGGTATTGAATGCTCGAATTATTATGTAAAAAAAGCATAAAAAAGAGAAAAAAAAAGATAAAAAAGGAAGAAAAGAATAAGTATGTAGTACCCTTACTTTTGTAACGAAAGGACCCATATGTAGTTGCAAACAAGTCTTGTAATGTTCTCTTTTAGTAAATCTCCTTCAATTTAACCATTTTTATTATCTCAATCATACCTCACCTAAGTCCCGTTACAACCTTATAAGACCTTTTGATTTTTATTTCTAGTCTATACATAAGTGGTGGACATGTGATTTTATTGCAACCTTATGGTAAGAGTTCCACTATACATTGATTTAGAGTTTTAATGCTTTTCACCCTAAACATTTGAGTGCTGTTGGACTCCATTTTTAGAGCTCAAAAATTGCTCTGATATCACAAGATGTTGGGCTCCATTTTCAAAGCCCAACTATCATTCTGAAGTTAAAAAGCGTGAGTGGGATTCCTTGTAGGGTTATTCCAATGAACCCTTACTTTACCGTCATCTCACAGGGGTGGCTTACCTACAGTAGCCCATCACCAATATCACAATTTGACTTCTTCAAGCTAATTGTAACTCCATGCCTCTAGTTTATTTTGAAACAAGAACCTTCTCATTCAGAGCTCTATAACTCAAGATATGCTTAGAAATCCGAAGTGTGTTCATAACCTAATTATGCCCCTCCGACCGATCCCTCATTTTCCTTCCATCAATCTCTTTCAAATCGACCCCAAAAGCTACAAATTTTGTTGCGAGATAGGAAAATGGTCGGGAATCTATTGCTTCGAGAATCACTTAATTTGGAGGTCGGGTTATGAAGTTATGGCCAAAAGAATCCATCATGCTCATGTCCTCAATCACGTTGTACCTATCTCGAAACAATTGGCATAACTTTCACTAGAGATTTTGGATTGAGATTTTCTTTGAATGGTTTCAAAGAGGACTTCCAGATTTACAGTTTTCATGAAGTTTAAAGGTAAATTCTATCGTCTAGAGGGTCAAAAATGGGACTAGACGATAGGATCAGATGAATAGTGCATCAGATGATATGACGTCACCAGACGATACATTCTCAACAGACGAAGCGTCCTCGCAAACCGATCCATCCTCACTAGACGAAGTGTCCTCACTAGACGATACATCCTTACTAGATGAAGTGTCCTTGCAAGACGATCCGTCCTCATCAGATGAAGCTCTCTCACCAGACGAAGCATCCTCACAAGATGCTCCATCCACACCAGATGAAGTGCCCTCACCAGACGAAATGTCCTCACAAGATGATCTGTCCTCATCAGACAAAGCGTCTTCACCAGACGAAGCGTCCTCACAAGATGACTCGTCCTCACCAAATGAAGCGTCCTTACTAGACAATGCATCCTCACCAAACGACACGTCATCACCAAATGATACGTCATCATCAGATGATATGTCCTTGCCAGATGATGCGTCTTCACCAAATGACACATCATCACTAGACGATACGTTTTATACTCCTGAGCATATCCACTTATAAGAACCATAACTTTTGACTCCGATATCTAAAAATTTCATACTTTATACCGTTGGAAAGCCAAGAAGATAAACTACAACTTTCTAAAAGACAACTTTGACAAATTTACCTAAATTAGTCCAGTTTTTTTCCTGAAGTCGGTACACAATTTATACATCTATGAAAAAAACTTAGATTATGAAATGTATAACTACAAAAGAAATATGCACATACACTTGGGGAACTTTTCAGTTCTAAACTCATTTGCCAAATCAACATAAGCTCATACATAACTTTAATTACATAATAACATTATAGACAAAGGCTTAACACAAAATACAACATATATAGGATGCTCAATGTTTAACATGCTTATGAAGTTATCCAAAAGTGATCGAACTAACTTAGTTACAAAAGTTTCTAATATCTTGGAGTTTCCGATGCCTTGCAAGGGTTGTTAACTTTCTCGTTTTGTACCTGAGGAGGGAATATTGGGGTGAACTACACGGCTCAGTGATTAACATATTTATAGCCATAGGCAATTGACCACAAATTCAAGCATATGTGTGTGTGTGTGTGTATACATATATATACATATATACATATGTATATATATGTATATATACCTATATATACATATGTATATATATACATATGTATATATATATATAGTATATTCAGTAATTCAAGCATTCTTCAATTTAGTTTAACACCCATAGCACATAACACTCAAATGCATCATACATGAAAAATTAAAGATGCAATACACAACAAATGGCTCGAGGGTTTCATAGAAACAGAATGGAGAAACCAAAGTTTACCCTATGAACAGAATGAATCCAATTTTGGAGCTCATATGCCACAAGCGGGCAGCCGGGAGAAGGCTCTTGTTAATGTACACGTGACGAATAGAATGGTTCCACTCTCATCCAAACAAAAGCACATAATCGTTTTCTCATATGCTCATACTTTTATGCTTTGTCTTCGTTTCAATTTAATACAAAATGCTATGACCTCTTTTGAGATATAACATGGTCATATTTCATCAACATTTATAAACAAGTCAATTTCAAACAAATCAATTTCAACATACACACATAGGCAAGAATTTGCCCAACTATACTATAACCATAAATATGTTACCCACCTAATTTGTTGACAAAAATCCAAATCAAGCTTGCCTTTCCCCTTGTTCTTGGGTAGGATTCCCTTTGTTTCCTAAAACAACCAAAGTTTCATTCAAAACAACATTTCAATAAAATTCATAAACTTCAAAAATCACAAAATTTCAACAACCACAAATTAAACTCAAATTTAACCTACCCATAGTCCATCTAGGTTAGAAAACCTAAGATCTATTTTAGAAACCCTAAAATCAATTGGGTTCTCCTAATCCATCTTTTTCCCACACAAACCTCTTTTCACTCTAACTCCTTCATCTTCAATACAACCCATTCCTTTAATAAAGCAAGAAGAAACGATGGTTAACCTATCTTAACAACTTGATTTCTCTTCTTTTCTTTTTCACCGAAACCTCTCTTCTTCTCTCCTATTTTCGCTTTTCACTCTCCTCCCTCTTCAATTCACGTTTTTCTCCTCTTATAAGCAAGACAGTGTATTCTTTTTTCATTTGTACCCTTAATGAGTCCAACAGTCCATCTTACCCTTCCTTATAAGCTTATGTTCTTTCATGCTTAAGTGATCTCTCAAAATGGCCTTGAACATCCTTATTACATTAACACTTTAATTCCACTTACTCATTTAATAAATCCTACTAACCTTGACATAATTATAACTCCAAAAATTTAATCTATCTAAGCCTCAAAACTATTTCAAATCATGCTTAACTGAAAGAAAAATTCTTCAGGGTCCAACAAATGCATTGAGTGAAATCTTGGTAAGGGTGTGAGGATATATTCTTTTGATTTCAATGTGATTTTTAATGAGATTACTATTAATATTACTTAAGGAGTTAATTTTAGAATAACTTGATTATAATTGTATGTTAATTTGATTCAATATGATATGATGATGTGCAGTATAAATGGATAGGTTAAAATTGATGATGGATTGATGTTGTAAGATTTATAATTTTGATTATGGTTTGCTTGAGGACAAGCGAAAGCTTAAGTATAAGGATGTTTGATAAATGCATATTTGACTATATTTTTACACCCATATTTGATGCATTTTGCTTGATATTTTATATATTTGTCGTATATTTGGTACTTAATTCAATCTAAGTATGCAGACAGAGTATAACTGCCTTCACGACTTAAAAAAGAAGAATAAAAAAACACAACATAAAAAGAAGATTCAAAACAAAAAAGGGATGCACGGCCATTCATTTTCACGTGCAATTCTCCCAAGTAATGCAAATTTGCAATTTTAAGATAATTTAATTATGGATGGTCTGATGCACATAATTTGAAAGAAAACATGACATAAAAAGAAGATTTGACACACGGAAGGGATGCACGGTCGTGCATCTTCCTATGCACATCTCCTAAGCTGTGCAGATTCACGATTTTCAAAGAATTTGGCTATGCACTATTTGATGCACAATTATGCATCAGCCAAAACCCTAAAATTTAACATAAAAGGATGTGAACAAAGGCTGAATGAGGGAGGGAGACTTTAGGAGGTGATTCTAGACATGGAGATTGTTCCTAATGGGCAATTTTGATTGAAAGAAGTGAAAAACACGAAGAATTCATTGAAATCGGAATACAAGATCAAACCTTTATATCATAAAAAAATTCGATTGAAGACAATCAAGGAGATTTAGAATTATGAACCCATTGTTTCAATTTGTTTTTCTTTCAATGTATGTTAGATTTTGTGTTCGATAACAAGTAACTAAATATCTTGTTAGTATTTAGGTTAGATGAACCCTATGTTAATATTTTGATATGGTTTGATTCTTTTATTAATGCAATTGGCTTGATTGTTATATTGTAATCTGAATGCGTGTTTTATTTATGTTCTAATAGACCCGAAAATATTAGATCATAATCTAATTTCATAAATAGAGATTGAGAAATTTTATTGATGGATAGATCTACCGTAATTAGAAGGAGTTGATTGTAACCCTAGAGATAGGATGACATAAATCTTCTGGATTATGGCTAAACCTAATAGAGGGATTCATGAATCGATAAAGTATTCCTCTAAGCTTTAACATGAGTAATTTGCTGAAAACTTTAGGTTAGTTGTTAGTAGACTCAAGGTCAATAATTAACATACCATAGGAATCTCCACGATTCTATAAATCAATAAAACAATTGAGTAATAAATGATCAATCTATTAAGGGTTTAGGGGGATTCAAAACCTAGATACAAATTATTGTTGTCTCTAATTTTCTGAGTGAATTCTTAATTCTCTATTCAACATCATTACTTATTTTATTTTACTTGCTTTAATTTTATTTTTTATTAACATTTAAAATCAATCCATACGCCAGATAATAGGAAAAAGGTAACTCTAGGAATCACTATTTTCGTGAGATTGACTCATATTTGCCGGTACTAGATACAACTACATCATGTACTTGTGGTTATTACAATATTGACTACTAAAAAAAAGTCAATCAAGATTGTTATATTTTGATACTACTTATGATCTATTCTAGTTAGTCTCTTAATACTAACTCAATCGGTAGTTGTTGGGCCCGGGCCCCGGATTCCCGAATCCCGAGGCGGTCCCTCGGGTCGCGCCCGTGCCGAGCTCCTAAACCGCGGACCCGATCCCAACATTTAGGCACAATCGATTATTCGATA
>JANVCQ010000230.1:15831795-15848770 GCA_025531925.1 Erythroxylum plowmanianum
AAAATAATCTATCAATGCCCCAAAAATTTATTTTAATTCATGCTTACTTTAGGACATTTTTCTAACCATCAAATTGAGGGAATTTGCTTGTACTTCCTTGTAGACAAATGTTCCACATTGTCTTAATTTTCCAATGACATCAAGATCTTTCAATTTGGTTCAAAAATCTGAAAGTTATACCCAAACATTTCCAAACTGTTCTTATGCTAAAACATTATCCTACGCATGACTTACATCTAAAAATTGACTTTCTTAGAGACTGAATTGGAATTCGATTCCTTCAGATAACTTGTAGCTCCATGTCTCTAGTTTAATTAGAAACAAGAATCAATTCATTTGGAGCTCTACAGATCAAAATATCATCAAAAAACGAAGGCATGTTCAGTAAAATATCCAAGGAAAGTTCGGGGTCCAACAATGTATACGTTTGGATTTAAACGAGTTACCTTCAGATGAAATTCTTATCCTTAGGTTGGGAGATGGTTACACTTTGATCCATGACAATGTCAAAGTTTCATACTAATGGCATTCCTCGTTGCTTCAATAGAGGAAAGCCTAGGTCCCTACAAGTAAGAAGTTTAAAACTCGATCTTATAGAGAACTAATGAACCATGGTAGCTTAACTGCTTCTATCTTGCATGAATTAATGAATCAAATAGCTTAGCTTTGTCCACTAATAATGCTCCAATTGTTGACGCACGTGGAACACACAAGAAAATAGTACTTAGCTCTACACATATAAATTTGTAGTAGTGGTGAGAAATGATCATATCCAAAATGACTGTGTGATTAGCTTTTATAATGAACCAATCAATAAATAGGATTAAGGGAGAGGGTTTGGTTGGATTCAATTAAGAAAATAACACTATGGAAGAGAAATTAAATCAAACTATACAAAACTGCTGGATTAATCAATGAGTTCTAAAATCCAGTTTTTTCTTTAAAACTAATAACTGTAGATTAACAACAAGATTTGTTAATCCTAGCTTTCCTATAGGTTATATCTAATTAAAACAAGCTCTTTAATTATGTTTGGCTATGAGACAACCTAGTATAAGCTCTCTAGATTTAGTATGGTAAACGCATTACGAAATATGAAAACATGTTATTCTAAAATATATTATCCTTAATGATGCACGACCATTAATTTACTACAAATGAATTAGAGTTACAATGATTACATATTGCAATCTAGATTCTAGCAATGAATTCATACTTGAATAATCTATTTGGAGTATCTAAATCATTCAAACATAAATCCCATAACATTAATTATTTAATAACCTAATCAATTGTAAAAGAGAGTTAATAACATCACTTGATTAATCAATGCCCAAACATGTTTGTTGGCCTCCATATCCCCTTTTACCTAGAAAAATGAAGTTTAACTTCTCATAACTATCAAAAGGGAAGGGAATCTGCCTCCTTTTTAGTCTATAATCTATTTATACCCTTTTGGCCTTTTAAATGCCTTTTTATAGTGCAAACTTAGGGTAGTATGGTTATACACGATTAGCTACAAGGGCATGTAAGTGACTGTGTATGTTAATTATGTAGAATTCGCCGAGTTATACGATCCTAGTACATTCAATATACACGACCACGTAAGTTTCCACATGGGCATATAGGTCTAAGATTTGCTTGACGTCTTTAAGTTCATACACATTTTAAGTAAGTTACACGTTTAAGTCACATTAACTCCAATTCTTCCATTCTTTATCTCGTCTTCATCCTAATTCATCTCCTTCTTGCTCCACGAGCAAACATCTAGCATTGATATAATGACAGCAATGATGGAATTTAGCTCATTTTAGTTCTTATTCCTCCAACTTGTACCTAAAGCTAAATATGAACTAAAGTAAGTATCGTAAGTGCAATATAACACTAGTAAATAAGCATTAGGGAATAAATATATCATAAATCAAGCATTTTTCAAGTTCTCCTACACTTAGCTTTTGACCATCCTGGAGCAAAACTAGAAAAATAAAAATCAAAACATTTACTCTTTAACCATATTTCTTAAGAATAGGCAGTCATAAGAAAAGAGGAATATCTTTTAGATCCACGGTCAGAACTAAACATTCAATGTTCTTACTCACAATCAATCAATAATCATTAGCTTCAAAACTTGAGCAGTCTAGGGGTAGACTGTGACAAGTTGTGTTTAAAAATAAGATCAATCTATAGGTACAGTCAAACACCTTTCATGATCAATACCTTCCATAACTTTGCATATCATTTCAGTTTTCCACCACTAAAGATTCAAATGCATGACACATATCAAATGATTTTTCAAGGTTCTAATGGGGCCAAAGGTTAAGGTGACAAAAATTTTGGTCATGTAGTTTAAAGTCATCAAAACTAATGAATCATGAAGAACATTCAATTGAGTATCAAGTGTAATAGTTATCATCCACTCAAAACTTGGTACCACGACTATGATGAGTACAAAAACTCTATTCTGTAGTTTAGACTCAAGAATTATGTTGAACAATCCGATATAACTATAAGGAGTGATCCTTCACAACAAATTTTCCCTTACCTACATCATAATCAAGTCACTCATTCTATACAACTTTAGGAAGAAAGACTAATATGAGTTATGATGCAAAAACAAATGAATTTCCTCCTTGATAACTTCTTTTCTTTTATTTTTTAAATAAAGACAAAAACAAAGACAAATATTGAGAGAAACTACATCAACAATGGAACTCATTAAAAAGAGATAAAAATCACATTCCATCAACTATAACTAACGTGTATATATGAACGCTCGTACACTTATTCTCTCGTGCATCAACAATTATGCTTGCTCCCCTAGTTTTAAGGCTTAGGTAAGAGATTTTGTTAAGTTAAAGGCTCCAAATGTGGTTAACACAAGATGCGGTTAACACAAGAAAAGGCTAATAAAGCTCAAGGGGTTTAATAATAGGATAACTATGTCATTGGGTAGTCTATTTGCCTAATGTAGCTTACAAAACAAGGAATGCCTATATAATTTCCATGTTAATGCATGTGATAAAAATGTGATCTCGAATAGAAAATTAAGGAAAAGTCAAGATATACATATTATGAAGGTCACATATGAACAAAAGGTAATGAAATTGATGTGGGTGTCTTAGTCTAAGAGGCTAAAAATCTCACTAGCATATGTTTACCCACTAGTTAGTACTCTTTGAAAGGAAATGTACGTTACCCAACCACAATAGTAAAAATAAATTTCAAGTTTTCATGATTTTTTAAGATAATTCTACTATCTAATCACAACTATATAATCCTAGAAGTAATACAAAAGAGAGAATGTTTGTTTTTTTAAGAAGCAAAAAGAACTTTAAACATATCCCTACCAACACACTTTAAACTTGTATTGTCCCTAATGTAATGTTAAATGTAAGAAATGGATCATTTAACAATAATTACAAAACTGTAAAAGAAAAATGAACAAACTCCCCTCGGGTTGCCTCCTAAGCAACCCCTTTGTTTATTGTGGTTAGCTCGACTTTATTATTTTCTTCATTGTATGATGCCATTTGGGTCTTCAACTATCACTACTTCCACATTCTTTTTTGGGAATCCTTCATAGCACAACTTTAGGCAATGACCATTCACCTTAAATATCTTTATGATTTCAAGCTTTTTACCTCTATTGCATCATATGGAAGACATTAGAAACCAAAAAAGGACTGACCTAATTAAAATGCAACTTACTTGGGAATAATTTACGTCTAGAATGATAAATAAACACTTTTTGACTAATAACAATGCTTTTCCTTTAGATAATCTTGTCATGAAAATCTTTGGTCTTTTACTTGTATATTATTGCATTCTCCTACAAGTCGTTTTGTATCTCTTGCAATTATAACTTTTTTTGAACTCTCATCTCATCAAGATTCATGTTGCATTACTTGATTACCTAATGTTCCTTATATTTTAGCTCCACAAGAAGATGACACAGCTTCCCAAATAGTGATCTAAATGGGGACATACCAATTGATATTTTGTAGGTTGTCCTCTAAGCCCACTGTGCACCTTCCATCCCTAAGCTGCAATCCTTCCAGTGAGTGTCAAATCAACCAAAAATAATTAACCTACTCAGAATATTAACGTAGGACAGTGGAGTAAGGTCATCTCCTCAAGTAATGATGGTTTATCTCTTTTAAACAATTAACTAAAAAAGCGAGTTTGGAAATTATGTTAAAACACAATATTAAAAATAACAAAAATGAATTGATTTGAAATTCAATAAAACGGACTTCTGTTAAAGGAATTTATTTCCACCTTGATTCATTGAATTTGATCATTGATGCAAAAGCAATTCAACACATTCATGACTAAATTGGTTCTACTTATTAAGAACACTTCTATAATAACCAATCTTTTCTTACCTTGTACGGTAATCATGAACAGATCGAATAATTACTCCCTAATCGAAAAATAACCCAAGAGGTAGCTAATAGGATTTAATGTTTTTACAACCTTAAAATCTAGAAAGACCTAATTCTAACTTACAAACTCTATAGATGGTTTATTACAATTAGATTAATTAATTCCACAAAACATATTAAACTTCTTAATGAGGAAATAAAATTATGTCGATTGCCACATATTAAAAGTATTATGGATTTTCGTTTTAATTAGCAGTATATTAGTTTAGGATTATTAAATATATGCATCTATTCAATAAAACCCAAAACCATCATAAAATCAATGAAATTTAGGAATTAATTAAATATCCATGCACAATTGAATTCAATAAAACTATTCGATCTCATAATCAATTTAGAATCAAGGTTTCAATATAATCCTCTAACTAGAATTAAAAAAATTAGTTACAAGCCATAGAAAAAAAAGAACACATGAAAATTATTCAAAACTAAATTATCTTATGGAAGAAGTTTAGAGAAGAGAAAAATGTTGGAGAACTCTAGGTGTAAAACTCCACAACCCTTGCGTACGTACGAAGAAGTTTAGAGTAACACCTAACATTGATGAGCCAAAAGGTCTAGCTAAAAAACTCACCCACGTATAAGAAACTAAAACCCTCCTTTTTTGTGCTTGTAAAAGCTCCCCTACTGCCATATAAGACGTCTTCCTCTCCTTAAAAAACTGAAACCCTCCTTTTTTCTAGACAATGCTACTTTGTTGTTTTTATTTAAAGCTCCACGCATCAAAACCCTTGTTGCTGCTTCTTACTACGTTTGCATTTTGCTGGCCAAATGACAACATTTCTTCTATGCCAAAATTCCTCCAGCTGCTGCCTGTTGGTCCCATCTACGTTGGTTACATCTTCTGCTGCTACGTCATTTCTCATCTACTATGTAATCTGCGTTTCATCTTGGCTATGCTGTGTTTTGGTCTCCCTGCAGCTAGTTTATGCACTACCGTATTGCTTTTAATTCCTGCTCCATGTTTTTGCTACTTTTCTTCAAAATAGCTCTATATTTCTTAACTCCAAAAATAATGTAAAAAGTACCATAATCAGGATAATATTTATCCAATATGCTCCAAAAAATCCCAAATTGATATGTAAATTAATAACCTATCAAATTCTCCCACACCTAAACAATGCTTGTCCATAAGCATTCAAAAGACTTGAAAAACAAAACAAAACAAACCTAAACAAATCTGTTTACAACTCGTTTGAAAAATTTAGCCATCATGCATTATCTTACCAAACCAAAATTACAATCAAGCCATACGCATTTCATAGGATTCAACTCTAGAACAATTGGCACAATTCCCAATGACCTTTCCAAACTCAAAATGCCCTAAATTTGACATCATATGAAGATTCACTCAAGGCACTCAAGAAGTGTTTATAGGATATTTCACTCTTATTCTCATAATAGAATGACATTACCATATGCTTGCAAATATATCACATAACAACCACTTTTGAATTTCGTAAAAAAATCAAAAAGGTCTTTTATTTGTTTATAATGGAGCTAAAGACAAGGGTAGGATGAAAAGGTTTTTTAGGATATAGTTATCAAAGTTAATGTAACTACATTGCTCAACTTCCACCTACATTTCAACAATAACCCGAATAATGGCAACAATGATGTTCTATTATCAAAATTTAAAAATCTCAAGGATCATTCTTACAAAAGATAATAAGTAAGAACATTTATGATCCAAACATAGGTAAATCATGATTGCTTAAAGAATATTCCAAGACTTGCAATTCATGGTTAAACTTGCTTTTTTTGGTTTATGTTTTTTAACACTTTTGCCCTTTTTCTTTTTTTTTGGGCACTTCACAACTTTAATTTTCTACATTTGTGGAGCATCAAAACATGAGATTTCAATATAACCATACATGTTGCCGTTACATGTCCACCTCAAACCACAAATCAATAAGTTAAAGCAACTAGTTTTCCATTCCTTTAATAATGGATTGGAAACGAAGGTCAAAACACAAGGATTGGGCTAAAATTTGTGGTTTTATGTCAAAGAAAGATGTTAGGCTTCAATTTGGCTAACTAGGGGCAATAACATATAGGGTAGGTTTTAGGAAGCCAAAATAGTTTAAGCCTAGATGCCTTTTATCACTTTAATGCACCAAATTCACTAGTGGTCTCAACATGCGTAACAGAGCAAGTTCTAGAATGATCAAACCATGTGCGACAACACTCAACAAGAAAACAATTTGAGCACAAGGAATGTAATTGCTCTTTAAAGGCTCAATTCTCACTTATTTAAGTAGGCTTTTGTCAAATCTTATACATTTCTCATTCAAATCAACCATTGTGGAAAAGATAGTCATTCTATCACCAAATTACTATTCATGCTTGCAATCCATCATTCTTTCCCAGTTCGACAAAATAATGCACAATAACTTACAAAACAAAACAACTTTTTTAAAAAATTAAGAAATCTCTCTCTCATACCTAAAATCTACATTGTCCTTAATGTAAAAAAGCATAATGCACAAAAACACAAAAAGGAAAGAAAATTTAACAAGAACATAACACAAGTCATAATGAACACCAAAAATTAATGAAGAAGAGGAGATGATAAAAAAAAGATAAACAAAAATTCCCTGGACAAGCTATGGTAGAGGAGTTAAGTATGGCGTAGTTGTTATCTGCGTTGTAGATGTGGGCTGATTTGATTTTTTTCTTAAAAGAAGAAACAAGCAGATGAGAGAAATTAAATAATTATGAGAAAAACAAAAATCACTGGGTTGCCTCCTAATCAGAGTCTTTCTTTATTGTCTTTGGTTAGACACAACTTTTGTCCTTCAAATTGATTCATAATGGGCTGAACAAAATTAACCCCCTCTATAAGAGAGACATCTAAATTGCCAATGAAAGGTTTAAGTCTATAACCATTTACCGTAAATATTTTGTTAGTCTCTAAACTTTCAATCTCATTAACACCATGAGGAGAAATGTTTATGACAAGATATGGTCTAATCCATTTAGATCTCACCTTACCAGTCATGAGTTTCGATTGTGAATTATAGAGTAAGACTTTTTGACCAACCAGAAATTGTTTTCGATGTAAGATTTGTCATGTAGGTATTTGGTCCTCTCTTTGTACATCCGAGCATTATGCTTCCATTCTTATTTCTTCCAACTTTTGGAGTTGCAATTTTTTCTCCTCTCCCTCTACCTGAGCCTTGAAGTTGCATTGCTTAACTGCCCAAAAAACGTGATGTTCAATTTCAATAGGTAAATGACACATTTTACTAAAAACCAATCGACAAGGTGACATTTCGAGGGCTATTTTGCAAGCAGTCCGATAAGCTCACAATGCATCATCTAAATGCGAGTTCCAATCTTTGCGGTTGGTATTGACTATTTTCTCCAAGATACTCTTTATTTCTCGATTGGAGACTTCAGCTTGTCCATTTGTTTGTGGGTAATAGGTGGCTGCTACATAGTAATGGAATCCATATTTGTGCATCAAAGCTTCCACCGTTAGATTGCAAAAATGAATACCTTGATCATTGATGATTGCTTTACCTACCCCAAATCTACTAAAGATGTGAGATTTAAGAAATCTTACAACAACTTTAAAATCATTAGTGCAGGTAGCTTTGGCTTCTACCCACTTCAAGACATAATCAATAGCAAGAAAAATGTACAAAAAACCAAAAGAGCTAGGAAAAGGCCTTATAAAATCTATGCCACACACATCAAATATTTCACTATTTAAAATAGGAGTTTGAGGCATTTCATCCCTTACAAATATATTTCCACCTCTTTGACATTTTTCACAACCTTTGCAAAATAAGTATGCATCCTTAAAGAGAGTCTTCCAACATAATCTACAATTAAAAATTTTCCCAGCTATTCTTTTTGGGCCAAAATGTCCACCACATGTATACTCATGACAAAAAGAAAGAATGAAATGAATTTCATCATTAGGCACACACCTACGAATAATCTGATGTGAACCTATTTTCCACAAGTATGGTTCATCCCATAAATAATACTTATAGTTACTTTTGATCTTATTTTTCTAAAAATTATTCAAATGATGTGGAAGCACACTAGTGACTGGGAAATTCACTATATCAGCAAACCTTGTTTACCTTGAACAAACCGCAATTGTTCATTTGGGAAGGACTTTGAAATTGGCAAAGGATCTTCTTTGCACACTAATCTGCTTAGATGATCAGCTATAGAGTTGTCAACTCCTTTACAGTTTTTGATCTCCCAGTGAAATTCTTGTAGCAGAAGGATCCATCGTATCAACCTAGGTTTTGACTTTTTCTTTTCCATGAGATATTTGAGAGCTGCATGATCAAAATAAATCACAATTTTAGATCCTAATAAATAAGACCTAAATTTTTCAAAAGCAAATACAATAGTTAAAAACTCCTTTTTGGTAGTGGTATAGTTGCATTATGCAAGATTCAATGTTCTTGATGTGTAGTAAATAACATGGCTATTTCTACTGACTTTTTGCCCAAGTACACCCCCTATAACATAATGACTCGCATCACACATGAGTTCAAATGGTAATCCCCAATTTAGAGGTTGTATGATTGCAGTAGATGTGAGCAATGCATTCAATGTCTTAAAAAGCATTTTGACACTCTTCACTAAATGTAAAAATCACATCATTTTGCAGCAATCTGGACAATGGTTGAGTGATCTTGGAAAAATCCTTTATGAATCTTTGATAGAAACTTGCATAACCAAGAAAACTATGAACCTCCCTAACATTAGTAGGATATGGTAAATTTCTAATTAAATTGACCTTGACCTTATCTACCTCAATACCCCTTGCTAAAACTACATGACCCAAAACTATTCCTTCTTTAACTATAAAATGACATTTTTCATAATTAAGAACAAGGTTGGTATCAATGCAACGTTGCAAAACCTTAGACAAGTTATCAAGAAAACGATTGAAATAATCACCATAAATAGTAAAGTTATCCATAAAGATTTCAATACAACTTTTAATCAAGTCAGAGAAAAGACTCATCATGCATCTTTGAAAAGTTCTAGGAACATTGCATAATCCAAAAGGCACATGTCGATACGTAAAATTATCAAATGGACAAGTAAAGTTTGTTTTTTCCTAATCTTCTGGAGTTACAACAATTTGATAATAACCAAAATACTCATCCAAGAAACAAAAAAATAGTTTACTTGGCAACTTTTCAAACATTTTATCGATGAATGAGAGTGGGAAATGGTCCTTTATTGTGGCAAAATTTAACTTGCGAAAATCAATACACATCCTTCATCTAGTTTGCAATCTCATAGGCACTAATTCATTACTTTCATTTTTAACCAATGTACAGCCTTATTTTTTGGAACCGTATGCACTGGACTTACCCATTGATTATCAGAAATAGGGAAGGTAATCTCTAAGTCTAATAGTTTTAGAATTTCCTTCATCTCCACATCTTTCATTGCTGGATTCAACTTGCACCGAGGGTCTCTCATAGGTTTGGAGTCAGGTTCGAGGAGGATACGATGTATGCATACTGAAGGGCTGATCCCTTTTATGTTTTCCAAGGTCTAACCAATGGCTTATTTATAGTCTTTCAACACATGTATCAAATTCTCCTCTTGCACCATGGTTAAATCATTGGCAATGATGACTGGTCGCGTCTCACCTTCTCCCAAATACATGTATTTAAGATGTGTAGGTAATGGTTTTAACTTGAGCTTAGGAGACTGTTTAATAGAAGGAAGAATTCTTTCAGAAATAATGGGTAACTAAATATAACTGTTCACTGACTTGTATTCTATCTCTGGTATAGATGAAAGTGCCATCATAGCATCTTTAAGCACAATCTCACTCCCTAATTCGACATCCTTATCTACCATATTGTTCCTTAAAATGACCTCCAACTTATCCTGCACCAAATCACTTTCAAAATGTTCTCACACAACAGCATCAATCATACTAACATGAAAAACAGAATCATGGTCATCTGGTGTTTCATTGCATTTGATATATTAAAAGTGACAACATTACCATCAAATTCAAAAGTTAAACTACCCAAATCAAAGTCAATCTTAGTTTTTGCTGTTTTCATGAATGACCTTCCTAGAAGAATAATAAAAGCATTAGGAGATACATCATTACCCATATCAACAATGTAGAAATTAGTAGGAAAAATAAGTTCATCCGCTTTAACTAAAGTACCTTCAATCATGCCTTCAGGATAAATTACAAATCAATTAACTAGTTGAATTACTTCATTGGTTTCCTTCATCGGTCCTAAATTCAACAAGCTATAAATTGATAATGGCATGACATTAATTGAAGATCCTAGATCAAACATATTTTTTTGATTGTAGTTGTGCCAATAATACATGATATGACAAACATACCTAGATCTCCACATTTTGGTGGCACTTTCCTTTGCACGACAACAAACACATTTTGACCAACTACAAATTTTCCCTCAATCCAGTAGAGGTATGTTGATTTCAACTTTGTGAAAGGTCTCCAAAATTCCCTTTTCCTTCTCTTCTTTCTTTGGTTTTGTCAACCTGCCAAGAAAAGATGGGGGAATTACAATTTTAGGTTTTATGTTAACCGACTCATTACTTACCTCCTTTGTTGATTCATTTGAAGGGATATTGTTGTCTTCAGCTTGAGGCTGTTTAGTTGCTTGCTCCTTCGGGATATGGCTTTGCACCTTTTTTCTGCTTCGAAGTGTCATGACACTAGTGTTTTCCTTTGGATTAATTTCTACCTAGGCAAGGAGTTTTCCCTTTCCACAACACTTGCTTTTCCAAATTTTGGATACTGGCCTGCGTTTCCTATTGAAAAGTTTGAGTGTTAGTACCCAGACTTTTCATAATATCTTCCAAAGACATACCTGGCTTAGAAGATGATGATGCTTGAGGTGGTGGAATTGGTGGTCTCATTTCAGGTGGATGTGACTGAAATCTTGGTGGCTTATTGCCATAATTGAAATTAGGGTGATCTCGCCATCCTATATTGTAGTGATTCGAGTAGGGATCATATCTGCTTTGCGGTAGTCCTAGAAATCCTCCTAAGACATTTACTTGCTCATTAGGGAAGAGTTGGACACATATCTATTGCATGACCTGTTATAAAGCAAATACCACATGTTTTGACCTGTTGAATTTGTCCTACAACCAATTTTTCCACCAAAGAATTCAAAGCATCTAATATTTGATCAGTGGAAGAAACACTTAACCTCATTAACTCTTTGTGGGGCATTATCCTGTCGAGTCTCGAATTGTTGTGCATTAGCAGCCACGCCAGAGATCAAACTCCTTGCTTCATCTATGGTTTTATTCACCAATGATCCTTCGCTTGTATCATCAATCATATTTCAATCTATTGGTAGCAAACCTTCATAAAAGTACTGGATAAGCAGCTAGTCCAAAATCTAATAATGAGGACAACTCACACACAGTTGTTTGAATCTCTCCCGATACTCGTACAATGTCTCTCTATTAAATTATTCGATTCCATAATTATCTTTTCTAAAGTTTACAACACGGGAAGCAGGGAATAATTTCTCTATGAATTGCTTTTTATGTTCATTCCATAAGGTTATGGATTTAGACGGTAAATAATAGAGCCAGTCATTGGTCGATGGAAAGGTCTAAGCTTGATTTACTCTTTGATAACTCCGTGTGGATTCATTAATGAGCAAACAACATAGAATTCCTTCAAATGTTTATGAGGATCCTCACCTACAAGTCCACGAAAAGTTGGCAATAAGTGTATCAAACCATATTTAAGCTCAAAAAGTTTGTTAATATTAGGAAATTCCATGCACAAAGATTGATGGTTAACACCAGGAGTTGCTAACTCCCTTAATGTTCGTTGTTGTGGTCATTCACCCATTGGCCTTTCTTCAGTGATTGACTCTTCAACAATTGTCTCTTCAGTCTCTTGTTCTTCAAAATCACAATCTAATTCTTCAGAATAAGACACTGAAGCACACAAATGTTCTTTTTGTTTTTTTTTTCGTTTTTCTATTAGCCTTAATTGTCTTCTTAACTTTTAGATCAAAAATTAGTCACCTATACAGGAAGAGTAGGTCATCAACTAGAATAAAAATAAAATACAATTTAGAAATAAATCCTTGACACTAATCCTCAGCAACGGCCAAAATTTGGTGAGTGTCAAATCAATCAAAAATAATTAACTTACTTAGAATATTAACTTATTATAGTGGAGTAAGGTCGTCTCCTCAGGGAGTAGTGGTTTATCTCTTTTAAACAATTAAGAAAAAAGGGGGTTTGGAAATTATGTTAAAACTTAATATTAAAAATAACAAAAATAAATTGATTTGAAATTTAATAAAACAGACTTCTAGTTAGAGGAATTTATTTCCACCTTGATTCATTCAGTTGATCATTAATGCAAACGCAATTTAACGCATTAATGAATAAATTGGTTCTAGTTATTAAGACAAGATCTATAATATCCAATCTTTCCTATACAGTAATCACAAACAGATCGAATAATTACTTCCTAATTGGAAAATAACCTCAGAGGTAGCTCGTAGGATTTAATGTTTTGATAGCCTTAAAACTAGAAAGAATCATAAAATTATGTCGATTGCCATTTATTAAAGTCAACAAAAAATTACAAATTTGTCGTTTTAATTAGTAGTAGATTATTTCAGGATTATTAAATATATGTATCCATTCGATAAAACCAAAAGCCGTTATAAAATCAATGAAATTTAGGAATTAATTAAATATCCATGCACAATTGAATTCAATAAAACTATTCGATCTCACAATCGATTTAGAATCAAGGTTTCAATATAATCCTCTAACTAGAATAAAACAATTAGTTACAAGCCATAGAAAAGAAATAACACATAAAAATTATTCAAAACTAAATTATCTTACGGAAGAAGTTTAGAGAAGAGAATTAAAAACGTTGGAGAACTCCAGGTGTAAAACTCCACATCCCTTGCGTATGTATGAAGAAGTTTAGAGTAACACCTACTATTGATGAGACAAAAGGTCTAGCCAAAAAAATCACCCACGTAATTGCTGCTAGTTGCCCTTTTGTCGCTTTCTTCTTTAGAAAGCAGCCCTCGTATTGCCTTTTTCCAAATGACACATCCCTCTTTCCTTAAAAACTAAAACCCTCCTTTTTATGCTTTGTGAAAGACCCTACTGCCACACAAGACGTCTTCCTTTCCTTAAAAACACTGAAACCCTCCTTTTTTTAAACAACACTACTATGTTGTTTTTATTTAAAACTTTGCGCATTAAAACCCTTTTTGCTGCTTCTCACTACGTCTGCGTTTTGCTGGCCAAACAATGACTTTATTCTTTTCCAAACATCCTCCAACTGCTGCGTGTTGGTCCCATCTGCGCTGGTTACATCTTCTATTGCTACGTCGTTTCTCATCTATTGCGTAACCTGCATTTCATCTTGACTGTGCTTCGTTTTGGTCTCCTTGCAGCTACTTTATACACTGCCGTATTGCTTTTAATTCCTGCTGTATATTTTTGCTACTTTTCTCCAAAATAACTCCATATTTCCTAACCTCCAAAAATAATGTAAAAATACCACAATCAGGACAATATTTATCCAATATGCTCCAAAACTATATGATCAGAATAAACAATAACTTTAAGACCCAACAAGTATGGATTTTTTTCTAAAACAACATAATATATAAAACTCGTTTTTAGATTTGGAATAATTCAATTGGGCTTAATTCAAAGTTTTCAAAGTGTAGTAAATAGCATGCACAACTTTTTCCACATTTTATCCTAGACCTACCCTTATTGCATGATCACTTGCATCACACATGATCTCAAAGGGAAGGCTTTAGTTTGGAGGTTATATTACTAGAAAGGATGATAAAAGCTTCTTAAGTTTATCAAAAGCCTCCTTGCATTTGTCGTTGAACTCAAAAGGGATATCCTATTGTAACATCTTGCATAAAAGAGAACCTATCATCGAGAAATCCTTTATAAACCTTGATAAAAGCCTAGATGGCCAAGAAAACAGTGATCTTCTTGCACATTTGAGGGGTAAGGCAAATAAAAAATGAGATCAATCTTAGACTTTTCAACCTCTGTACACCTATAAGACACAATATGCCTTAGAAATATACCTTGATCAACCATAAAAGAAATCTATCCTAATTGTTGTTATAATGTATTTTGTGTTAGGTTTTGGATAGTTTTTGTTCACTTTTTAGTCTTTTCTAATATGTTTGTTCAAGATTGTTGTTAGTTGTTTATGTTTAGGTTGAGCTTCAAGGACTTGAGGAGAAGACTTTAAAAAGGTCAGAGAATATTTAAAGGACATCTCAAGATTTTAAGGAAGCCTAAATGTGTAGCTATTCGAAGTCGTTTGGACTAGCAACTGTTTGCTCAAAATAAACTTATTTCGATAGAATTAGCAGCCTAACCACTAACGCTTTACATGGACATATTTGAGGTTTATGAGATCCAAATGAGGTGATTCAAAAGCTAAAATTCAAACCAACATTATGGGTCATAATTCCTATGTAAAAATTGAGGCCCAAAAGTGCTATTTTGAGGGGCTAAAAAGACTGAGAATGAGATACGAAATCTATCTCAACTCAATTTGACCTTCCTTTTGTTTTTGGCCCATAACTTTAGCTACATGGATTTGATTTAAGCAAAAGAGGATCCATTGGAGAGATGGGAGGCAGAGCTACAATTATGTGAAGAGATTGTGGCCTAAATAGAACGACATAGGAATATGGAAAGAGAGTTACGGAGGGAGAATCAATGGAGTTTTGTCATTAACATTGACTAAGAGTTGGAAAAAGCAAATGAGAGTTTCACTTCCAGTCATCATTCAAGGGTTCTTTTGTTCTCTATTCTTTTAGGTTTGCATATTTTTCTTGTTTCAATTTCTTCTTGATCTAATGTAATTTATTAGTTTTAATCTAATTGATATGAGTATTATTTTCACTTTGATGATGAGCTAAATTATTTTTACCTAAGGTTTACATCTAGATTTAATTGAATGTCTTGATTTGGTAATTCCCATTAACATATATATTTCATGGATTGATTGTTTTATGTTGAATGCTAGGATAATAGATTGTCCACCTATTAGTCTTAAGATTTTGAGTGAAGAATCAAAAGATGAAACTTGATATTGAAACTAAATAATCAATTACCTTAAGAATGAATTAGAAATATAAGGTCAAAGGATTGCTTAATTCGTAACTTCAAATGATTAGTAATTATTAATTTATGAATGTGAGAACTATTAAATTGATAGTTGCTAATTTGATTGAACAGAGAATAACGCTGCAGATTATATTAATGCGAAGTTTAAGAATTTAGGCATGAAATTGGATCGAAGTGTAAACCTTAAGATATCTTTGAAATGTTTATATCAATTCCATACAATTCATTCTTTTTGTTTAATTTCATAATTTCACAACCTCTATACCTTCTTAAACTCCTTTTTTAATTTTATATTTTTAATCAAGTTATTATAATAAGAACTTCCTTATGAGATGACCTTGGGGCATCCACCATATACTACAACAACCTCATATACTTACGAGTGATGCATTTAGGTGGTTTTAAGTAGAACAAAATAATTACACATAAAGTTTGTTTCAATACATCTTTCAAAAATGAGTGCAAGATTCTCTAAGCAATCATCAAAATAATAACAATAGACACTAAAATTATCCATAAATGCCTCTATGATCTTCTCAGCATACTTAGAGAATATACTTAACGTACACTTTTGGAAAGTGGTGGGAACATTGCATAAGTCGAATGTCATCCTCCAGCAAGCAAACATACCAAATGGGCACATGTATGTCATCTTTTCTTGATACCCTCGTGCAATATGGATCTGAAAATAACTTGAAAAACCATTTAGAAAGTAGTAATATTCATGTCTAGCAAGTCTCTTAAGCATTTTATCAATAAATGGGAGGGGGAAATTATCTTTGCAAGTTTCAAGATTCAACTTCCTATAATCAACAATTTCTTAAAATCATAATTCAAACAAAATCAATTCACATTACACATTCATCATCCAAAAATTCATATGGCAATTTCACTTTTATTAAAAAACAATGAAAACATCAATTATTTCAATTTCTTAAATCATAGCAACAATATCAAATTATTCAAAATAATTCGAAAACAATGAATTTCATAAGTCTTGCAATTTCTTAAACTCATTCCGAAAGCAAGGAAATTTAATCGTTCGAAAATAATAATTTTAAAAATCCGTTCACTTTCTTGATTTATCAAAATCACTTAGTTAACTTATAATTCAAATTATAAACATATTACCCACCTCATTTCCATGCTAGAACTTTGTCCCAAGCATCAATTTCTCCATAACTTCTTTCCCTCTTCCAAGTTAAAATTCCCTAAACCAAATTCACCCAAATTCAACATCACAATTGACATAATCCTCAAAATTAACTTAAGAATTCACAAACTCATACTAATCTTAAGCCAAATAAACCAAAAACTCATGAAAATTTCAAAGCTCACAAATTTCTCTTACCTTATTTTTCACCATT
>JANVCQ010000230.1:15881506-15892986 GCA_025531925.1 Erythroxylum plowmanianum
TTCTTGATTTAGAAGAAACATTAATGGCTTATTACTCAATTATAAAAATGTAACCCACCTTGAATTCCTTGCTTATAACCTGCTTAAATGTGCCTCTCCTCAATCTCCTCTTGTCTCTCTTGATTCTCTTTCCATAGGCAAAAATCCCAAATTCAATAGGGTTGCAAAATTGAAAACCCACAAAACGTGTTCAATAAAATTGATCCTAGAATCCTTAAACCTATGCATTTTCTAGGCTTTTTGAGCTAAAACACTTCCAAAAATCCAAAAGATTAAGTAAGACCTTACCTTGAATCTTCACCAAATGAAGAGTTCCTTGGCTCTAATGAAAGCTCTTCTCTCCCTCTTTCTTTTTCTCTTATTGTACAACAAAAAAATCTCTCTATAAAACTAAAAAAAATGGAACCTAGCTTAGTTTTCTCTTCTTTCCTCTCAAATGATCGAAACTCTCTTCCTTCTCTCTTTGTTTTCGTATTTTTCTCTTCTTCTTCTCACTCACGTTTTCTCTCTTCTTCAAATACAAGACAACAATTCTTCTTCCCTTCTTGCCCTTAATGATTGTAAAATGTCCATTGTACCCTTCCTTATATGCCTTATGGTCTTTATCCTTATTTGAACTACCAAAAATGGCCTTTATGTATTCTTACCACTTTTAACTCAACTAATCCATGAAATAAATCTTACTAATAATAGACATAATAATTAACTCAAAAAAATTAATTCTATCAAAACCTCATAATTTATTCAAACCATGCTAAATTTAATAATAAAGGAAATTCGGGGGCCAACATTTCTCCCCCTTTTAAAATAAATTTTGTCCTCGAAATTCCTATATGAATCATTGAAGATATATGGATATATCTACTTTATGGATTCCAAAGACTCCCATGTGGACTCTTCCACAAAATGGTTTCTCCACAAGACTTCAACTAATTGAACTGTCTTATTTCTGAGGACTTTTTCCTTAGTGTCCAAAATCTCCACTAGAGTCTCCTCATAAGTCAAAGTTCTCTCAACTAAACCTCAGTGGTCTAAATGATGTGAGAGGTATGTGATCTATACCTCCTTAGTATGGAAACATGAAAGACATCAGCAACATGTAGGTTAGTAGTCCAATCCCCTCAAGAATTTCATAGGGACCCATATATCTCGAGCTCAACTTCCCCTTCTTGCCAAATCTCATAACTCATTTCCAAGGAGATGTCTTGAGGAAGACTTTTTTGCCAACTTCAAACTCCATCTCCTTTCGATGCACATCAGTATAGCTTTTCATTCTATCTTGAGCTCCTTTAAACCTTTGTTTAACTAGATTAACCGTGTCCACAGTCAACTGGATTAACTCTGGTCTTATCAGTTTCCTTTCTCCTTCTTCATCCTAATATATCGGAGTTCTACATCTCCCTCCATACAGTGCTTCATAAGGATCCATCTGAATGCTCGAATGGTACGAATTATTTTAAATAAATTCGACCAATGGCAATGCTCATCCCAAGCACCCTTGAAATCCATCACACATCCCCTGGACATTCCCTTAACCAAATGATCCTCTTAAATTGCCCATCTATTTGGGGGTGAAAAGTAGTACTAAAAAACAGCTTGGTTCCTAGAGTCTCTTGTCCCTAAAATTTTGAACGTAAATCGAGGATATCTGTTAGAAACTATAGAGTCATGAATTACATGTAGTCTCACTATCTCATCAATATACTTCTTTGATAGCACATGTAGAGAATCAATATGTTTAATTGCTTGAAAATGGGCTAACTTCGTCAAACAATCTATAATAACCTATATTACATCATGATTCCTACTAGTCTTGGGCAAACCTATTAGAAAATCCATAATTACCCTTTATCACTTCCACTTAGGAATGGACAATAACTTTAACTTGCCTGAAGGTGCCTAGTGTTCAGCCTTGACTTACTGACACACTAAACACTTACTTGCACATTCTGCTACATCCCTCTTCATACCTTTCCACCAAAAATGATCGTTCAAATCTCTATACATTCTGGTGCTACCTGGGTGCATAGCATAAGGCGCATTATATGCCTCGTCGAAATCTCATCCTTTACCTCCTAGACATTCAGAATATAGAGTTTGTTTCCTACAATCATGAGTCTATCATCCCTCACTAACACTTCAGATTTTTTACTATTCTGAATTTCTTCTCGGAGCTTGCTCAATTTTGCATCCTATGCTTATAACTCCCTAAGTATCAGTCTCACTCTGAAATTTGCAATAATGCAATCAGGTTCCTCCTATGTCAAACTTATTCTAAACTTAGCCATCTCTGTCAACAATTATAGATAAATTGTCTAAACATGGGCTATGGAGGATTTCTTACTCAAGGCATTCTCCACTACATTTGCCTTCCCTAGATGGAATTTAATCAATAAATCATAATCCTTAAGTAATTCTAAACACCTTCTCTGTCTCAACTTGAACTCTTTCTAACTCAATAAATATTTGAGACTTTTATGATCTGTAAAAATCCTCGTCTGAATCCTATACAAATAATGTCTCCAAATCTTTAGGGAAAAATTTACTATTTCCAATTCTAGATCATAGGTAGGATAATTTAACTCATAAGGCTTCAGTTATCGAGAAGCATAAGCTATCACCTTGTCTTCTTGCATCAACACACAACCCAAACCCTTTCTTGAAGCATCAATGTAAACTATATAACCTTCATCTCCCATAGGCAACGATAGAATTGGAGTACTTATCAATATGTGCTTAAACTCCTCAAATCTTTTCTAATAATTATCACTATAAATTAACTTCTGATTTTTCTTTAACAACTTGGTCATCAGGGTAGCTATCATAAAAAAACCCTTCAATAAATCTCCTATAATATCCTGCCAGAGCCAGAAAACTTCTCACTTCTACCATTGTCTTTAGTGCATGTCAATTCACCACTGTTTCAATTTTTCTCGGATCCACATGTACCCCATCCTTCAAAATTACTTGTCTAAGGAATACTACCTCATGAAGCCAAAATTCACATTTGCTGAATCAGTAACAAGCAAAAACCATCGAAATATTCATTTCCATTGTAAAACTCACATTGAATCATGAAACACATATTTCCCAATTCTTAATTTATCAAACAATTTATAAGCAACCTAAATCATGTATTCAACAAACTTATCAACACATAAGCACATCACAATTGTTTGGGAGGCCCATAAATAGAATGAACTAATACATTCCCACAAAATGGTTCTGTATAGTCGTGAGTAGAACGAACTAACACAATTCTACATAGTAGTTTTTATGTAGTCATAAACATGAGGGAGTCTATGAAGGAGTTCCATGCCACTAGCGCGCAAGCGGGAGAAGTCTCTAATTGAAGTGCACTTGACGTACAAAATGGACCAAACCAAACCCACATAAGATGTATTTCATAACTTGTAAACTTGTTGCCTAAAATAACACTTTTTGGAAAAGTGATTTCATAAACATAGAATCTTTTCAAAAATCATTTTCATATTCTTTTCATAGATCATCAACACAATATTTGCATACCAAACACATAGCACTTTCTCAAAGCATTCAAAGAGAAATAAATGTACATTTATAACACAATTGAAAACATTTAACTTTCTTTATTTGGAAGAAACAATAATGGCTTATTACTCAATCATAAAAATGTAACCCACCTTGAATTCCTTGCTTATAACTTGCTCAAATGTGCCTCTCCTCTTGCTCCTTTTGTCTTTCTTGATTCCCTTTTCATAGGCAAAAATTCGAAATTCAATAAGGTTACAACATTGAAAACCCACAAAACATATTCAATAAAATTGATCCTAGAATCCTTAAATCCATGGATTTTCTAGGATTTTTGAACCAAAAACCTTCCAAAAATCTAAAAGATTAAGTAAGACCTTACCTTGAATCTTCACCAAATGAAGAGTTCCTTGGCTCTAATGAAAGCTCTTCTCTTCCTCTTTCTTTTTCTCTTCTTGAACAACCTCAAAATCTCTCTTTAAAGCTAAGAAAAGATGGAACCTAGCTTAGTTTTCTGTTCTTTCATCTCAAACCACCGAAACTCTCTTCCTTCTCTCTTTGTTTTCGTATTTTTCTCTCTTCTTCTTCTCACTCACGTTTTCTCTCTTCTTTAAATGCAAGAAAACAATTCTTCTTCCCTTTTTACCCTTAATGATTGCAAAATGTTCATTTTTACCCTTCCTTATATGCCTTATGGTCTTTATCCTTAAGTGAACTACCAAAAATGCCCTTTATGCATTCTTACCACTTTTAATTCAACTAATCCTGAAATAAATCCTACTAACAATAGACATAATAATTAACTCACAAAAATGTATTCTATCAAAACCTCATAATTTATTCAAACCATGCTAAATTCAATAATAAAGGAAATTCGGGGGCCAACACTTTCCCATCCTAGTCTGACCTTCCCTTGGTTTTTAGCCCATAACTTTAGCTACAGGGTTTTTTTTAAGTGAAAGAGGATCATTTGGATGGCTGGGAGGTGGAGCTACAAGTTATGTGACGAGATTTTAACTTGAAAAGGACAACATCAAGGTCAAAAAGAGGAGAGAAATATCAGGATGGAAGGAGAGCTGCAAAGGGAGAATTAATAGAGTTTTGTCATCAACATTGATTGAGAGACTGGCAAAAGTGAACGAGAGTTTCACTCTATTCATCATTCAAGGGTTCCTTTATTCTCTATTCTTTTGGGATTACATATTTTTGTTTCAATTTCTTCTTGATACAACGGATTTACTGGTTTGTATTTAATTAATATGAGTATTATTTCACTTTGATGATGAGCTAAATTATTCTTACTTAGGGATTCCATCTAGATTTAATTGAAAGTCTTGATTTGATAATTTCCAATAATATATATATCTTGCATGGATTGATTTTTTTTGTTGAATGCTAGGTTAATAGGTTGGCCACCTATTAGTCTTAAGATATTTAGTGAAGAATTGAAAGATGAAACTTGATATTGGAACTAAATAATTAATTACCCTAAGAATCAATTATAAATATAAGTTCTAGGGATTGTTTAATTCGTAACTTTGAACAGTTAGTAATTGTTAGTTTATGAATATGAGAACTATTAAATTGACAGTTGCTAATTTGATTGAAGGGAGAATCAAGTTGATGATTATATTAATGGGAAGTTTCAAAATTTTAGCTTAAATTTGGATCAAAGTGTAATCCCTTGGTTATCTTTAAAAAGATTATATCAATTCTGTGTAATTAATTCTTTTTGTTTAATTTCATAATTTCACAACCTTTATACCTTCCTAAATTTGATTATTTAATTTCTTGCTTTTAATTAAGTTATTACAATTAATAACTTCCTTGTTTCTTCCACTATATACTACAACAAACTCGTATGCTTGCGGGTGATGCGTTTAGGTACTGTTAAGTAAAATATAGCACTTGCTTCATTCCCTTTCCCTATATAATGGTTTTATAGCCTATAAGTAAGCCACCTGTTGCAAAATAATAACAAGGATATAATTTATCAAATTAGTAAATCTAATTGCTAGCATTAATTCCCTTTTTCATGACAAACTGTTAATGAAAAAGGGAATAATAAAACTCCCTGAATCATCAGTTGACTGTAATAGTTTGTCTTTGAGGAAATGGAACCCTCCATACTTAAGTTCACTACCAATACCTTATTTGTATTTTCCTTATGTGGTTCCTCTTTCAACTTTTCCTCAACCACCTTCGTCCACTCTTTTTCTTCTTCTTGGATCTGGCTAATCTTCTTCAATCATCTCCTGCCACTTCTCTACTTCCTCTTCTTATATGAAGGCTTCTTCGAGAAGCTCGCTTTGGAATGTCTTTTCATCTTTGAAGCCAATCGTCATCTTTCCTTCACTCTATTACATTAATAGGCTTAAATAGTATTCAATGTTATGCTCAAGACATTTAGGTAAAGAAACTTTTTCTTCAAATTCGCATCAACTAACTTTATGTTCGGCAAGGTATTCCATTAATTTATCTCTAATATTTGCTTCCTCTTCCTATTCCTCTTCTTCTTCTATAGGGAACTCTTTTCACTACTAAGGGTGATTGTCATTACCATTCTATAGGGTCTATTTCAATAGCACTAGGTAGACTCCCTTGGATCTCGTCAAATAATATCTCACCGACTGGTCCATCTAATTCACCTAATTTTGTATACTAGCCTATGTTTCCTAATGCTTCAAAATTGATTTTTAAATGAAATTAACCATCATATCTTCCAGACTTGGCTCATTAAATGGAGGTGCTTAGTACTATAAATATCCAGCTGTTCATCATTCCATCTATAGGTATAAGAATTACTCCACTCTAAATTGTAGTTTTTCTCATCCACTACACCATGAGGTTGATTATATATGCTAGGTTGCTCCAATATATAAGTTAGTGCTCGACATTTGTGATTGCAGTGATAACTGCCACCAATGTTGTGACATGGCCTAGATATTAGTTAAGTTTCCAAAAACAATGAGAATACCTCTCTCTCCCATATGGTGATATTAGAGATTATGAAGAAGTATTCTAGCTCCAATAAAAGTATTGCCTGTTCCATCCTTCCATTGAATTTTAAATCTTACAATAACCCGTAATCCCATGATCAAGTAAAGAATTTCAAAAGATAATTAAATGAATAAATCACAATTACAATAAAATATCATAAGAAATAAATGCAAAAGCTAATATCACTATTCCTAGCAACGATGTTCAAAACATGATTGCTTTTTTCTAAGTTAGTCAATATTGTAATAACTGCAAGTGCAAGGTGTAGCTGTAACTAGTGATGACAATTACAAGTCGATCCTATAAAGACAATGATTACTAGTAAGTACCTTTTTCCTATTAGCTAGCCTATCAATTTTGTTTTTGAATTTTAATAAAAGAAAATAAAACTAAAGCGAGTAAAATGAAATAGGCAACAAAATTGAACAGAGAATTAAGAATTCACTTAGAAAGTTACTAATACCAATTATTAGTATCTAGGTTTTGAATCCCTCTAAACCCTTAATAGATTAATCTTTTATTACTCAATTGTTTTATTGATTTATTGGACAGTGGAGATTTATGTGATCTGTTAATAACTGACCTTAAGTCTACTAACAATTAATCCTGAGGTTTTCAAGTGAATTACTCAGGTTTAAGTTTATAGGATTGCTTTAATGATTTGTGAATCCCTCTATTAAGTTTAACTATAATATGAAAGATTTACATCATCTTATCTCTAAGGATGCAATTAACTCCTTCTAATTATAGTAGATCTATTCAAACCTAGGAGTTCTTAATCTCTACGTATGAAATTAGATTATGATCTAATATTTTCGGGTTTATTAGAACATAAATAAAACATGTAATTGAATCACAATATAAAATCAAACTAATTGCATTAATGAAAGAATCAAATCATATCAAAGTATTAGCATAGGGTTTATCTAACCTAAATACTAACAAGATGTTGAGTTACTCATTATTGAAAATGAAATCAAACAAAAACTGAAAGAAAAATAAATTGAAAACAATGGGTTCATAATTTTAAATCTCCCTAATTGTCTTCTTTCTAATATTCTTATGATGTATAGGTTTGATTTGGCATTTCGATGGATCTTTTGGTGAATTCCTCATTTGTTCCTCTTCTTTAGACCAAAATTATCCCTTGAGAATGACCTCTATATCTAGAGTCGCCTCCTAAAGTCCCCCCTCTGATTGTATCCTCTAATTGCCTTCAAACAGATCTTTTATATTGAAATTTAGGGTTCTAGGAAGATGCATGGTTTGTTAAGCAATCATGCATAACCAAATTCTAAGAATATCACAAAACTGCACTAAATATATCAAGTTATTAGAGCCTACTATTTCCTCAAAGTGACAAGGAGAAAAAAGGTAAAATTCATTAATGATGTTGTTGCTGAAGAAGAGAAAGACAAACATAGGACAGAGGAGATAGAGGTTGAAGAAACGAAGGCAATCTCTATTCAAGATGAGGATGAAGACAACTGGGCAAGGGTTATAAGACAAACTGTTATATTCAACTGACAATTTAGGGAGTTTCATCATTCCCTATTCTATTAATAATTTGTAAAGAAAAAGGTATTGCTGAACTTACTTGACTTCTTAATTTTTTATATATCTTTCTTATTATCTTACAACATATGGTTTGTTTAAAAGATACTAAACTACCATGGGGAGAAATAGGTGGAAGCAAGCCACTAGTTATAGACCTAGGTTGAATATAGACTTGAAGGGTATGACAAGCTAATGACATTAAAGAAGCACAACTTAAGAGGCAATTCAAGAATTAGGATGGATTTTATTTTTATTTTATTTTATTTTTTAATGCTTTATTATTTTTATTTTGTAGGGAGTTGAATTGATGGATCCTTATAGCATGGCATGTCTTCAAGTTCCCTCTTTAATAACATCACCACCTTAACCACCATAAGTTTTCTTGCTATTACTTTTTCTTTAATGTTATTTCTTTTTATTTATACTTTTTGTTTTCCACATTGAAAAAAATTTATTTTTCATGTGTAGGGACATCGTTTATGCACTTGCATATCATTTGTCTGTATGAATTTTGCACTTGCATTGTGTTAGTTTATGATTAGATTGGCATTAAGAGAGTTAGATGTGTGCACTATGTGAATGTTTCAATGACATGAATCAAATGGAATTAGTTTACCATTGAACATGGCCATTTAAATTCTAAAGGTATAGTAACTTGTTAATATTGTGTTTAAAATGTCTTTAGGATGAATATGCGATTTAATTAGGATATGACACATATTCTTTCACTTTATGAAACTTGTTTGGATACATTTATAATTGCATTCATTTAAATTGGTTAGCATCATTAGTACCCTTTCATAAGAGTGACTGACTAAGAACAAATGAGTTAGGTTAAGAATGTTAAAAAATGGTAAATAAAATCCCTATTAAGCTAACCTTGTTAAGAAAATTGGGTTAAGAATAGAGTTGGTAGCTAGTTGAGAGTTGTGATATGACTAAGTAACCGAGGGTGTTCATGACAAATTGTTTATTTTCATATCAAAAGGCCAGAATGATACTCCAAACAAACTAAATAAAAAATGTAACCTAGTTGAGTAACCGAGGGATATTCATGACAAGGTATTTGCCTTCATGTCAGAGGACTAGGTTATTGTTAAAAAAATAAAAAAAATTGGTTATTATAATAAATTAAACCCATTAATCTTTTAAAAATAGTAAGAATTTTCATGAAAGATTACTTAGTGTTAGTTTTCCTTTTGAATTGATCAATAATAATAAGTGCGTGCTTATAAGTGCCATTCATGTATAAGTAAGGTGTTAATAATTTGATTGATATGTATATTCAAGTCAAAGAACTTAAACATGAAAGGAATAAGGTAGTATGTTGGCACTTTTTAAGTGGTTAATGTTTGCGATTAAGTTAATTCCATTAGATTTGATGCCACCATTATTGAATGTTTCATGTTGCTAGATGTTGCTCGTAGTATATTTTTTAGGTGTTTGAGTGTGTTTTTAGGGGTTTAATTAGATGACAATCATATGTTTAGGACTTAGAATTGTGTTATATTGTTAGTGTTTCTATGTGTTTTAATTGTTTAATTAGTTTAAAGTTAGAATTTGCTCTTAATTTTATGCTTCAAGGGGTGTTTGATGTGTTTATGAGTGATGGAAACAAAAAATTGAAGAAAAGAGAAGAATTGGAAGCATGAAACAATGTAGGCCACGATCATGGCACTCCCATAGTCATGGCAGGCATGATAGAGAGTAAATTTCAGCTTTTCCAACATGCAAGTTTTTTTGTATTTTTGACATTTGGGGCTATTTTTGGAATCAAATTAAGTGGGAAAACCCTAGAAACAACTCTAAAAGCCTCAAGAACAATTTAAGGAAAAGAAAACCATCAAAAAGGAAGTAGCAACTAGATTTAAGAAGATTAAATTGGAGACATAAAAAAAGTTCCAGAAAATCTAGATTACTAGATCAAGACACAAACTTGTTTTTCTTTCCTTTCCCTTTAGTTATTTCATTGTCTTGGATGTTTATTTGTATTATTATGATATTTAATAAGATTATGGGTTTCTAAATTCATATTAGAGGTTTTTTTTATCTATTTCATTAAACTTTTTTCTTGTTGAATTCAATTTATCTATGAATGTTTTGTGATAATTTTTTTGCTTATACTTGGAAATAAATGGAAAGAGTAGAACAAGTTTTATGGTTAAGGTGCACAAAAAGAGTTGGTAGCTTAATAGACTTGCAATTATTAGATTAATTATCAATTGAAAAGAGATCTTAATTGTGAATTAATTATCTTTACGATTGCTTTAAATCCAATTGAATAGTTAAGAGTAGTTTTGTGAATCGAGAGGTTACAATTCTATTATTATCAACTTCAATTGGTATTTCTTGATTAAAACTTGATAGAGGATGATCAAAACCTTAGGATAACTAGGATCAAGCATAATTGGATTAACAAGAATAACGGGAGACAAAGCAAGGATGAAATTGATGGAGTTATGTAAATATAGTGCCCTGGAAAGCAAGTGTATTTACTTATAACTTAATCTTCTTCCAGTTACTTTTTGTAATGAAAATATTTATTATTAATAAAACAAAAGAGTTTGGTTCTATTTGTATGAGCATAATATAACTAGTCATAAGGTACTAAGATTTTTTTGTAAGTAATACACATATATATGGAGATGTATCAAAAACATGTATATTATTAGAATATAAATTAATTGATTCACAGTTGAATAATCAAGTTGGTCGCTTGATTATAGTTTAGACTGTAGTGTTGCGATTTATTTCTGTGTAAGTCAAGGAGTTTACTTCAAATGAATGATAAGTTTCATATCATGATAGTAGTTGACTATTGATAATGGCACTATTAAATGAATCTGGAATCACGTATGTTTTTAAAGAATAAAGTAGGTCGTTACTCTAATATTAAAATATACACCTTAGCATTCTTTTATTAAGAACCACAATCTTGATGAGTGGTGAACTCATATGTATTTTATTATAATTCTTGATATGATCAGAATGGATTTTTACAGAGTATCAATCTAATGTCTGCATGTTGGAATTATTAATTAAAATGTGTATCAGGTAATATTCACTCAAATAAAGAGTTTATAGTAATATTATCACTTCTAGATGTTTTATGGAGATTGGTAATTAAAGTGGTGCCAGTAATTTGATGGACTAGCTACCCATCAAGTCTTGACATCAAGATGAGATCTTGTATGTTAATTACCATATAGAGTAAAGCGGGATATCTAGAAGGAAAAACCAATTAAAGGCAAATGGTAATTTTCCCCTTTATTGTGTGTGGTTTGGGTAGGTTAACCGGCTTACGTAGTTGCGCTTCAGAGCCCGGCCCAAGACAAATTGGTATTGTGCCCTTTGATCTGCCAGGGTGAGGTTGCGACTCGAACCCCTGACCAAAGGGTTTTGGTGTTTCTAAG
>JANVCQ010000230.1:15893086-15910166 GCA_025531925.1 Erythroxylum plowmanianum
GTGAATCAATCAATTTAGATTCTTATAATATACATGTTTCCCATACATCTCTATGTATATGTATATTACTTATAAAATAATCTTGGTACCTTTTTGACTAGATATATAATGCTCACACAAATAAAACCAAACTCTTTTATTTTATTAATAATGAATATTTTCATTACAAAATTGTAACTAAAGAAGGTAAAGTAAAATGTAAATACATTTTCTTTCCAGGGCACTATGTTTACGTAACTCCAACAGCATATATCTTCTACAAATTCTGTGATAGATGCCAATGGTTAGGTAACCTATCTTGTAAGGGTCAACTGCCACAAACTTCTTTGCTTTTTTGTGAAATTTTTTATGCTTAAGGCATTGATTTTGTAGGAACTTTCCCTACATCTTTTGACTTTACTTATATATTGTTTGTGGTTAATTATATTTCTAAATAGGTGGAAACCAAATCCACTAGGACTAATGATGCCAAGGTTGTTACAGATTTTATTAAGGCTAACATTCTTTCTAGGTTTGGGATACCAAAGGTCATCGTTAGTGACAGAAGAACTAACTCTGCCACAGGATGATGGAACCAATGTTCAGAAAATATCACATCACTAACAAAGTTTCTACTGCTTACCATCCCCAAACCAACAGGTAAGCTGACGTCTCAAATCAAGAAATCAAGTTAATCCTGGAGAAAACCATGCAACCTGATAGGAAGGATTGGAGTGTAAGACTAGAAGATGCATTATGGGCATATAGGATGGCTTACAAAACACTAATTGGAATATCATCATATAGGCTAGTGTTTGGGAAGCCATGTCATCTTCTGGTGGAATAATAATATAGGGCATATTGGGCTATCAAAAGATGTAACTTGCACTTGGATGATGTGGGAGTGCATAGGAAGTTGCAGCTTCAAAAGTTGGAAGAGATGAGGAATAAGTCATATCAAAATGCAATGATATATAAGGAGAGCAAGAAAGCTTTTCATGATAAGATTATTTCAAGGAAAAGCATCTCGGTGGGCCAAAAAGCATTACTATATCATTCTAAACTCAACCTCTTTCCAAGTAAGTTGCATTGCTATTGGGTTGGTCTGTTTTTTATTACTCATGTCTTTCCTTTTGATGTAGTGGAGATACGGAGCCTCAAAACTAACAAGACATTTTGAGTGGATGGTCATCACTTGAAGTTGTATTATGAGGGCTTCCAAAAGGAGGATTTGGAGGTTTTAATGCTGAATAATATGACTGGTGTCACTTAAAGCACGAAAATAGAGGTCAAGCCAACAAAGTTAAACAAAGGTGCTGCTTGGGAGGCAACCCAAGGGAAGTTAGTTTATGTCTTATACATTTTTGCATTTACTATTTTTGTTAACTACACCATTTCTTGCATTTGATTTTACATTTGGGACAATGTAAGTTTTAAGTGTGGGGCTGGGGTATATTAGTTTTAATACATGTTTTTGAGTTTAATTGTAGCTTATGTGACTTCTTAGGTGGTTTTCAAAATTAAATGAACAAAATAAAAAATTTTATTATTTTGTATCGCTTTTAAGATTATTTAGTCATAATTAGAGTGTGGGGCTGGGGTATATTAGTTTTAATACATGTTTTTGAGTTTAATTGTAGCTTATGTGACTTCTTAGGTGGTTTTCAAAATTAAATGAACAAAATAAAAAATTTTATTATTTTGTATCGCTTTTAAGATTATTTAGTCATAATTAGAGTGTGAATTGTTTAGTAAAATCCATTAAAAATTTGGCATGTACTTTTGCTCTTGTGGTTTGTTAATATGCACTATCTTTGAAAGAATTGTAACTAATGGTAGACAAAGTCGGTGAGATTTTGAGCCTTATTTGATTGACACATTCATCTTAGTCTCATTGCCTTTTGATAATCTGTGACCTTCATGACATGTACATCCCAATTTTGCATTGAATTTCTATTCAAGACAACATTTTCATCATATGAATTAACATGGATATGATTCGGTATTCTTTTTTTTTCATAAACTAAATTAGCCAAGTAACCTATCCTATTGACATTATTTTTCCCTTGATAAACCCCTTTAAGCTTTAGCCTTTCTTTTCGTATCAACCATATTACATGCTTTATAACTAACGAAATGTCCTACCCTAGCCATAAAGCTAATGGAACATTTGTGATTGGCGAGTTTGTTGATGTATAAAAGTGTAAGTGTGGGGGTATACATGTGTGTGGGTTGATTAATGTTGGGATGTTTTGTTATGTCTTATCATTGAAATCCCTATTTTTATATAGTTTCTTTTAATGTAAAAAATAGAAAATGAAAAAGAAAAAAGAAAGAGAAAATGAAAAAAAAATTGTTTCAATACATTTATCAAGGAGGAAATGCATATAAGTTAGCAAAATTCTTCATGATTAATGCATCTTCCTAGAGTTGTAATGAATGTGTTATTTGAGTATGTTGAACATGAGGTAGATATTGGCTTGGAAGGTTCACTCTTGTGGTTTCAATGTATTGTTGACATAAATTGTATAAGTGATTCCTTCAGATTGGTATATGGTTCATATGATTGGTGTGTGAGAGCTTAATGGGGCTATGAAATATAAATGTTTCATTTGTCATAGCTGACAGTACCCTGTTTTTGATTGATTGTTACTTTTGTTCACTAGATTTGATGGCTTGCACACTACTTGACCTAGACACGTGTTACCATACCTTTACCCACATTATAACCTTAAAAGGTCCTTTGATTCATGATTAGGCACGTGACTTTTAGTGGTGGAGAAATGAAATGATATGCAAAGTTATGGACTGTTGTGATAATGAATGGTGTTTGAGTGTACCCAGGGAAATATCTTGTTTAAACACCATCTATCTAAGTCTACCTCTAGATTACTCAATTTCTAAAGATAGTGAATACTGATAGATCATGAGTCGAAGCTTTGAATGTTGATTTTTTGCTTAGGTTTTGAAAGTCATTCACCTTTATTTATGATTATTTATTCTTATGAAATGTGGAAAATGAGTTAAAGTTTTAGTTTGTGATTTTGATTTTGACAACTTGCCCGAGGATGGTCAAAGGCTAAGTCTGGAGGAACTTGATATATCATAGAAATGCTTAAGATACTCACTTTAAATTATAAGGTGATTTTAGGTACAATTTGGAAGCAAAATAATTAAAGTGATTCAAAAGCACGATATATAGGTTTTTTTAAGATTTATTTTTCACTAGTTTTCATGGAGCAAGAAGAAAAAAAATTTGAGCAAGAGAAGACAAGATAAATAAAAATAAAAGAATGGAATAAAGCATAAAACCTATAGAGTGAAACGAAAATGTAGATGGGAATCTATGAAAGACCAAAACGCAACATCCAAGGAGCAACGCACATCAAGTAAATCAACAACAGCAAGTGAGAAACACAGACCATGCATTGTTTGCGTAAACACAGATGTTTGTCCAAGAGACGAGCAAGGGTTCCACGAGGAGAAGAGCATGAATAGTGTGCTGGACTGAAAACTAGCATATTAAATTATCCCATCAAAAGAATAGTGGGGGCGGAAGCATGAATGGGGCAGCAGAGAGCTAGCTTGAAGAGTGGGTTGCGGCTTAGAGGCTTCAACTTGGTGGCTGGAGACAATGAGAGAATAGTTGTAGCAGAGAGGAAATAGAGAAGAGAGTAGCGTGACACCACCAAAGCATATAGAGAAGATGGCTCATTGTTGAAGAAAAATATAGAAATGGAAGGTTAGCTTCCCGATGTCGGTTCAACGGGAATATCACATCACAGTTAAGTGATTTCTATCATTTCAAAGTTATAATTTCTTTTTGGATTTTTGTGTTGTTGGTGTTGATTTGATTGGTTTTGGGATGAATGATCTTAATATGTTATTTTGATTGTTTTATTTCGAACCTATTTCTAAAACATTGAGTGTAAATTGTAATCATTACTTTTGATGCTTGTGAGTAGCATCTAATGATCGTTAATCATTAGGAACAACATAACTTAGGTTAGACAACCAGAATGCGTGAGGTTACTGCCTATATTGATCATTTTTTGATTCATAATGCAACTACTAAATTGAATCTAGAGATCGTATCTAAGGTTATTTGATAGTTAGGTTTAGTTAATGATCGTATATTGATTAAATACAACATAAGGGAAAACTGAGATTTGTAAAGCATTCTATTAGTCTTAGATCAATAGTTTGAAAAGAGTTGTAAAAATGTTAGAATGATCGAATATGCTTGATCATGTTTAGGCCGAGATTGACCTTAGAACTAGACGTTACTTATATTCAAAACTTTTCTCATTTTCGATTGTCTTTTTAATTTGTTTTCGATAGTTTACTTTTACTTTAATTTCTAAATTGCTTAAAATCCAAAAAATCCCCATATATTTTCCTTTCATCAATTAATTTTATTACGAAAATTAACCGAACATTCCCTGTAGATTCGGTCCCGACTCATCATAACTACAAATTTTAGTGTGTAGAGTCAGAAAAATTTGCAATGCACTCAACATGTGCTATGAATATCTAATACCATAGACATGTACATGTAACACAAAACCCTTTTACGAAATAGGCTTAGTCAACATATCAACTATATTATGATCAGTAGGAACTCTCTCTACCTTAACATCATTTTTATCAATGATTTCTGAAATCAAATGGCAATGTCTAAGTACATGTTTGGACTTTTGACGAGACCTCAGTTCCTTTGCCTACACTATAGCCCCATTGTTGTCACAATAAAACTGCACTGGGTTAGCGATGCTTAGAACCACACCAAGTTAAATGATGAACTTCTTGATCTAAACCATTTTCTTTACTTTTTCTAACGCTGTAATGTACACGGCCAACTGTCATCAAATTTATAATCATCTCTTGTTTAGAACTTTTCCAACTGACTGCACCACAATGTGAATACATATCTAGACTAGGATCTAAAGTCATCCCTATCCCATTGGAAATTGGCATCAGCATACCTGCTTACTGCAAGATCACCTTCTCCATATACCAAGAATACATCCTTAGTTCTTCTCAAGTACTTAAGGATATTTTTGACAATCACCCAATAAACATCTAGGGTCCGACTGGCATCTATTCATAACACTTAGAGCATATGATTCGCTGGGTCTAGTGCATAACATAGCATACATGATTGATCCTATAGTTGAAGTATAAGGAATCAAACTCATTCGAGTCCTCTCATCTTGTATGTTTGGACACATATATTCAAAGAGTGTAATCTTATGTACCTTAGGAAGATAACTTGTCTTGTACTGCTCCATGCTAAACCTCTTTAACATCTTGTGTAGACTAAGAAACACCAAGCATCCTCTTAGATCTATCTCTATAGACCCTTATCCCCAGAATATAACATGCTTCTCTAAGGTCTTTCATAAAGAATTTCTTAGCTAACCAAATTTTGATTGATTGCAAAGTTGAGACATCTTTTCCTATTAGCAATATGTCATCTATATATAGTACAGGAACACGATTACACTCCCACTAACTTTTTATACACATATGGCTTATCCAGATTTTGTGAGAAACTAAACTCTTTGATTGTCTCATCAAAATATTCCAACTCTTGGATGCTTGTTTCAATCCACAAATGGATTTTTGAAGCTTGCATAACTTTCTCCATTCATGGATATGAAACAATTAGGTTATGTCATATACACATCCTCGGATAGGTTTCTATTAAGGAAAGTCATCTTTATATCAATTTTCCATATCTCATAATCATATTAAGTAGCAGTGGCTAGGAGTATCCTATTGGATTTAAGCATAGCTACTAAGCTAAATGTTTCATCATACTCAACACTTGCATTTGATGATAACCTTTAACTACAAGTCTAGCTCTATGGGTAACTACATTACCTTCCATGTTAGTTTTCTTTTTGAAAACCCATTTGCACCTTATGGGTTTTATCCCTTCGACTGGGTCAACCAAAGTCCATACTTGGTTTACATACATGGAATCCATTTCGGATTTAATATCTTAATGTCATTTGTTCGATTTTGAACTCTTCAGAACCTTTTCATAGGTTGTAGGCTCATCATCTTCTATGAGCAATACATTGTTATGTTCACTTATAAGAAATCCGTATCTCTCGAGAATATGATGTATTCTACCTAACCTATGAACTTCTTATGTGTCAGAAGGTTGCAGGACCACGTAGTTGATCTCCATCTATTTGAGCATCTTTAACTTCCACAAGTTCAACTTTTCTCCCACTATCTTCTCTTAAAAGAAACTCTTTCTCTAAAAAAACAACATGTTTTGAAAAAAATAGCATGTTTTGAAACAAACACCTTTTGTTTCGAAACATGGTAGAACTGATATCTTCTAGTTTCCTTAGGATATTCTACAAATAGAGAGTTTTCAAATTTAGCTTCAAACTTATCTAACTAAATGTGCTTAACATATGTAGGACAACCCTAAACTTTCATATGAGAAATATAGAGTTTCTTGTTAGTCCATACCTCATATGGAGCAATATTAACTGACTTGGATAGGACTCTATTTAATACATAAATAGAAGTTTCAAATGTATATCGCTAAAATGATTTCAGCAAATCCTCTAAACCCATCACAGAGCTCACCATGTCTAACAAGGTTCGATTTCTCCTCTCAGCCATACCATTGTGTTATGGCATCTAAGGTGGAGTCAATTGAGACAATATTCCATTATCCCTGAGATAATCCAAAAACTCTTGGATTATTCATCACCTCGAACAGATCAAAGTGTTTTAATACTTCTCCCAAGTTGTTTCTCAACTTCATTTATGAATTCTTTGAACTTTTCAAAGGCTTCAGACTTGTATCACATAAGATATACATACTCGTATCAAGAATGATCATCAATAAAGATAATGAAGTATACAAAACCACCTTTGACATGTATAGACATCGGACCACATACATTGGTATGTATTAGGTCTAAAAGTCATCAAATCCCTTTTTCTGCTTTAAAGACTACAGATAGGCCTTGCAGTTTCTCTTCTAGTGGCCATTCTTGCCATAGCGGAAGCAAGTTCCCTTCAAGGTAGTCTTTTTTGCTCTCTTGACACCTCCCTTAGGCCCTGCAGACTTCTTCTTCTTTTGGCTTTTTTCTTCGGGCCAGAAGACTCCACCAACATCACTACCTTTTCCTTGCAGATAGTTGGCTCAACTTCCTTGAGCATGTTGACTAGCTTAGGAATTATGTTGGATATATTGTTCATCTAATAGTTATGTACAAATTATGAGTAACTATCGGTTAAACCATTAAGTTAATACTTAATTTATGATCTAAAACAAAACCTAAGGAGACCAACTACTCGATGTGGCCATTCATCTTTAGTGCATACTACACTGAAGATGTCCCTTTAACCATCTTGGATTGGAAGAGTAGTTGTGAAGTCTCGAACCTTTCAGACCTTGCTTGCTCATCAAAGAGCTCCATAAGATGATAGACTATGATATGAGTACGCACAACCTCGTGCTATTTTTACGACTCCAGTGCCATAGTGGCTAACATAATACAACTATCCATCACACTATCATCAAGATATTTCTTATATGCCCTCTAATCATCATCAGAGGCATCTGGAGTAGGGGGATTGGGAAGTGGTTCTTCTAAAACATAACCAAGCTTCTCAAACTTGAGAACTATTCTCAAGTTCCTGAACTAGTCAAAGAAGTTTGATCTAGTTAACTTGTTAGCTTCCACCATCAATGATCTTAAATTCACAGTAGCATTCATAGTGTTGACTTGAGCAATAGCAACCTTTCATTAAAAAGAGAAAAATTAGAATGTAGTTAAATGCATGTCTATAAGGACTTAAATAACACGCATTATGGCTCCCATTATTTTCACAAATCCATAATGTTCAATATAAATCTGAGAGAACTCGTAGAGAAATTCTCCTAGTGGGTCGATATACAATATCCCTAAGAATGACCTTGGGTTTGCCCAATAAGCCTCCTTAGTTTAACTAGTTAGTATCAATCATATGAATTGTATCTCTAATATAGCTACTGAATCTAGTGCTATCAAATGTTAATGTGTGCCCACTCATTGGGCTTTCAGCTTTTGACATGTGTACATCTAATACACACTACCCAACTTTGTCTTTATCCACGTTGATCTTGGGTTTGCCCAACAAACTAATGCTTCTAGTTAAAACTGACCCATTAATTCAAAAATCCTATTTCCATGGTTTGAACATATCTATGTAAAGAGGGCTAGGGTTTGTCCAACAACCCTAACTTTAAAAGAACTTTGACTCTCACCATATTAAAAGAAGGCATTAGTTCTAATATTTTAAGTGAGGGGTTTGACTAAGGTCTCATCTAACTTAAATGGTTTTATACATATAACTCATATATATCCATATATACATATAGTTATTATAACTATACGGCATGATATAGACTACCGATTCAAATTAGGCCTAAGCCTATAGCCATCCATCATGCGAGCTCATACATGCTCCTAACTATGCATTCTCTGTTGCATATATGTAAACACATCATTTTGGTTATGACATCTTATGGATCCTAACATGAAAACATAATCTAACACTTAGATTTCTTATCTTCCTTTTACTAACTTGGCTAAACTTACTATTGTATATTATTTCATTTGGAACTAATATTAATCTAATTAACATGAATGCCTAATTCCAAAAATTAATTCATAATTAATTTTCCTTGAAATAATAATTTGATGTCTAAAATTACATAACTTCAATTTTGTCATACATGAAAATTTTTCTAGTCTTACTAGAAAATCTATTGCTCTACTAAAATTAATTAAAGATTAATTTCTATAATTTCCCAAAATTTTCATAACATTAAATCATCTCTAGATCATTTCATGATAATTAAAATAATTTAGAAATCACCCAAAAATTATCATGATCACCAAAACACCGATAAGACACAAAAAAACGACAAATATGACTTCTGAAATTTTTCTAGAAATCAAATTTCTAGAAAAATTATTTAGGCATGCATCAAATATCAAATTAACACATTTTATCGCATAAAATTTTTTAAGGCTCTAGAACTGAAATATAAACATACAAAACATCAAACAAAGCAGATCTTACAATTTCTAGAAAATCGTTCAAATCTGAAAATTGTTTGATAAAATTATTTAAAAAATTTTAATAGTTCTACAAAAATTTCTGACCATGTGTAGTTACGCTAGTCAAAATAAAATAACTAGACCTACTACTATAGCAGTGGTGACTCTAGGTCAGTCCCATAGAGAATGTGCGTAAAGTTTATGAAATAAAATTAACTAGTGTTTAGGTTTAACAGGGGGTATTTGTTTTTGAAAGAAGAAAATAAAATGAAACTAACCTAATGAAAACAAATTTAAAAAATGAAAAAAAGATAAAAATGGGGAATTCAGTAGGGACCCAATTCTTTCGTTAAATCTTGACCTACACCTTGATAAAACATACTTTATTAATTTATTGTTCTTTATCCTCTCCTAACAACTATTAATCATGGGTTAACAATTAACCCAATTTTTTCTTTAGGTTTTATTTAATCAAGATATAGTCGTTAATTAAACCTAAAGACTAAATAACCTAGGATACGATCTCTAGATTTAATTAGGTAGTAGCATTACAAATTAGGAAAATTGATTAATCAAGGAAACAATCACGTACGAAGCATCATTTAACCTAGATCATGTTATTCCCAATGATTACAAATCATTAGTCACTACATATGAATTTTAATATAACAATTACGGATTGCAATTAATGATTCAATGAACACATTAAAATCATCATCTCACAATACCCAATGAGTTCATACATAAATAACTAAAAAATAATAAAAATCCGATTATCCATGCACAAAACCCAAATCCCTTAACATAGAATAACACAATCAATTTCTAATGACAAAAAAAAAACAATGAACTAATTTAAAAAAACTTAACCTGGGTCGTCAATCGATGTCGCCTCTGAACTAGTGTCAGGATGTCTAGTCCTTCATAGGTCTTTCCTAGAAAAATGCTTTAGCCCCCATGTTGTAGCCCCCATAGAAGACCCCTTCACTGCCACAACTCTTCTACTCTTACTGTTCACTGTAGCTTGCCCACTATTCATTGATGGGATGAATAAGGTTTTATGGTGTTGGTCCAGTGCTGCAGTTAACCCCACTCATCTACTCCTCCTCGTCTGCATGCTCCCGTCTACATTTAACAAATAGAAAAGTGTTAAATGCATTATTTGTTAAATGCAAACCTCTACGCACACCCCTAGCCTCTGCTATAATTGTAGCTCGATGGGAAAATTTAGTGTCTCTACTAAGTCACGCCTCTCTCGTCACGCTTTTGTCCTGCTTTTTGTGTTTTATGTTTAACGCTTGTGTTCAATGGCACAGACATTGTCTGCATTTAACACAAAGTCTACGTTTCATTTACTCCTGCCTCTCCTCTTCTGCAATGTTGTTTTGGGTTGATTTTCCAGCTGCTTGCTTTTAAATTTTTCTTCTTTTTTGCGTTCCATTTTTCTTGTCTTTTAATTTTTTCTTTTTGTTTTATGAAGATAAGTAAAGGTTGATCTTAAAAAAATAACCAAAATGCAGTACTTTTGACTCACTTTAATTTATTTGCTTCCTAATAGTACCTAAAATCATATATGAATTAAAGTGAGTATCTTAAGCACTTTCGTACCATTAATCGCTAAGTGTAAATAATTAAATGTACTAACAATTAAACACATATCAATTTCCCCTATACTTAGCTTTTGCTCGTCCTCAGCCAAAACATCCAAATTAAGCTCAAAAACCTGAAACATTTACTCAATTCCCATATTTTCTAAGAATATATAATCATAAGCAAAGATGAGTGACTTTGAAAGATCATAGCAAGATTTCCACATTCTAAATTTTTCCTTATGATCAATCAACATTCAATATCTTTGAAAACTATGCAATATAATGGTAGACTCGAAAAATGTGTTTACTAAAATACATCTATGGGTACACTCAACACCATTCACGATCATGACAATCCACAACTTTGCATATCCTTTCTTTTCTCCACCACTAATGTTCATATGCAAAATCAAGCAAAGAACTTTTTAGGACTGTAATGTGCAAAGGTAAAGTGAGATGTATTTAGTAAAGTAGCATGAATGTCAACAAGGCTAGTAAAACAAAGCAACACTCATAAAAAACTAGGAACTGTCAAAAACTAGGTACCATATATTATAACGAATGCAACATTTATATTTCACAACCCCATTCAGCTCTCAGATGCAAACCACATGAAGCATATATTAAGTCAAAGGAATCACTCACACAAACAATACATTGAAATCACAAGAGTGAACCTTCCAAGTGAACATCTACCTCATATTCAACATATCCAAATAGCACATTCATTATAACTCTAGGAAGATGCGTAAACCATTAGCAATTTTTCAACATATATGCAATTCTTCCTTGATACATTTATTTTAAACATTTTTTCATTTTTCTTTCTCTTTCTTTCTTTCTTTTTTCATTTTCTTTTCTTTTCCCTTTTTCTTTTCTTTTTTTTCTTTTCCTTATAAAAATTAAAATAAACTACATCAATATGGGAATTTCAATGATAAGACATAAAACAACATCCCAACATTATAACCAACCCTCACATATGTACACCCCCACACTTAGAATTTTGTACATCCACAAACTCAACAATCACAAATGTTCCACTAGCTTTATGACTTGGGTAGGACATTTGGTTAAGTTTAAATGCATAAAATGTGGTTTATACTAAAAGAAAGGCTAAAGATCAAAGGGGTTTATCAAGGAAAAAATTATGTCAATAGGATAGGTTATTTGGCTATTGTAGTTTATTGAAAACAAAGAATGCCTAATCATATCCATATTAATGCATGTGATAAAAATGTCGTCTCAAATACAAATTCAATGCAAAATCAGGATGTACATTGTCATAAAGGTCACACATTATTGAAAGGCAATGAGACTAATATGGATGTGTCAGTCAAATAATGCTTAAAATCTCACCGGCTTTGTCTACCATTAGTCACTATTTTTCTAAAGATAATGCATATCAACCAATTACAAGAGTAAAAGTACATGTTAAAGTTGCTATGAAATTCTCTAGTCGATTCCCACTCTAATCATGATTATATAATCCTAGAAGCAATAGAAAATGAGAAAATGTTTGTCTCATTTGTTTTATTATTTCTCTCATTTTGATTGAAAACTTAAAAACAAGTAATACAAAAATGTAAAGGAAAAGAAATTTGCTTCGCTTGGGTTGCCTCCCAAGAAACGCCTTTGTTTAGGGTCTTTGGTGCGACTCCTTTTGCTCCTCACTTGATGAAATTATGACCTTCAGGTATTATAGTTAGCATCACTTCTACGTGAGGTTGTTTCGAATAGGGCCTTAGTTGATCATCATTCCCATTTAGTGTCTCCGCTATCCTCAGATTCTCAATCCTGACTAAGTCCATACACTCAGAAAATATTTTAGACATCTCTTCACCTTTTTCTTTATCATTCAATTCCTCTAGTATGTTATGTAAAGGTAAAGAGTTAGTCTCAAAAATAATCATGGACTCAGTACTTACCTTCAAGCTAAAAGATGTCTCCTTTCGACTTTGAGCTCCTTCTCTACTTCTCCGACACAAACAATTCATTGAGGGTTAACCTCAAAATTCTCAAGCTCCTTGTCAATTTGCAATGTTTCTACACAAATGTCCATTGCGTACACCTCAGGTTGATATGGCTGCTCCTCTTCGCTTTACGATTCTAAGTGATTTGCCCTCTGACTCATTAGGTGCTCCATCCTCTGTTGACTTGCTTTTGTCTCTTGTTGTAAGTGTTGCATATCTTACTGAAATTGTAAATTGTTAGCAGTAATATTCTTAAAAAGTTCTTCTAAAGATGCACTTGAATCGTGCTGGCTCTCTAAATCTTGGGTGCTAGACCATGTGTTTCTTGGAAATTGCCCTCCATCCTTCTAGAATTGTAGAGTATTCTACTGCAATTGTAAAGTATTAGCTTTCACAATATTAATCAACTCTTTCAGAGATGGAAAGTTGTGATAGGAAGCTTCTGGTCTATATGATAATTATTGTGCAATCAATTAAAAAAATATATACAAAACACAAATTAAATCATAAACAAAAATAAAACACTACATTCCCTAAAAATGGTGCTAAAATTGACCATGCATCGTTATGCTAGTCAAAATAAAATAACTAGGCCTACTATTATAGTAGTGGTGAGTCTAAGTTGATCTCATAGAGAGTCTGTGTAAAGTTTATGAATTGAAATTAACTGGTGTTTAGGTTTAACGGGGGTATTTGTTTTTTAAAGAAGAAAATAAAATGAAACTAACAACCTAATGAAAACAAATTAAAGAAAACATGAAAAAAAATGATAAAAGTAGGGAATTCTATAGGGACCTGATTCTTTGGTTCAATCTTGGCCTACACCCTAATAAAGCATATTTAAGTAATTTATTGTTCTTTAACCTCTCCTAGCAACTATTAATCACGGGTTAACAATTAACCCGAGTTTTCCCTTAAGTTTTGTTTAATCAAGATACAATCATTAATTAAACCTAACTATAATAACCTAGGGTACGATCTCTAGATTTAATTAGGAAGTAGCATTATGAATTAGGAAAATTGATTAATCAAGGCAACAACCACATACGAACCATCATTTAAAATACCCAATGGGTTTGCAATTAATGATTCAATGGGTTTAAATTATGGATTATTTTGAAATTCTAGCAATGGGTTTGCAATTAACGATTCAATGAATGCATTAAAATCATCATCTCCAAATACCTAATAAGTTCATGCACAAATAACTGAACAATAACGAAAATCTGATTATCCATACACAAAACCCAAATCAATTAATGTAGGATAACACATTCAATTTCTAATGAGAGAAAGAAAAAACAAAATAATTAAAAATACTTAACCCAAGTTGTCAGCATCGATGTCACCTCTGAATTGATTTCAAGATGTCTATTCCTTTATAGATCTTTCTCAGAAAAATGCTTCAGCCCCTATATTGTAGCCCCCATGAAAGACCCCTTCACTGCCCACAGCTCTTCTCCTCTTACTGTTTACTATATCTTGCCCACTATTCATTGATAGGATGAATAAGGTTTTATGGTGTTAGTCTAGTGCTCCTATTCACCCCACTCATCTACACCTCCTCATCTGCGTGCTCCTCGTTTGCATTTAATGCACCAAAATGTGTTAAATGAAGACCTCTATGCATATCCCTAGCCTCTGCTGCGACTGTAGCTCGATGGGACAATTTAATGTCTCTACTGGGTCACGCCTCTCTGATCATGCTTCTGCCCTAATTTTTGCATTTTATATTTAACGCAAATGTCTGCGTTTCATTTGCTCCTGCCTCTCCTCGTCTGCGCTGTTGTTTTGAGCTGATTTTCCAACTACTTGCTGTTAAATTTTTCTTCTTCTTTATGTTCCATTTTTTTTGTCTTTTAATTTTCTTCTTTTTGCTTCATGAAGAAAAGAAAAAATTGATCTTCAAAAAATAACCCAAACGTAGTACTTTCGACTCACTTTAATTTATTTGTTTCCAAATTGTACCTAAAATCATATATGAATTAAAGTGAGTATCTTAAGCATTTTTGTACCATTAATCTCTAAGTATAAATAATTAAATGCATCAAAAATTAAACACATATCAATTATAGAGGCATAAACATGCCAAATATGTTCACATAATTTTTGTAGAATCAAATTCCATGAAAATCATGTGTAACCTCATCAGTTTAGCCAATAGACATCACAGCCTCAACAAAAAGACAGATTTAATGCATGTTCTTGTAAATTCTAAATTAAATATTTTAATCACATTAAAAATTATTTTCAATCACACTGAGTCATTCACGTACAGATTATGAACAGATTGGTGAAAGAAAATCATAAAATTCAATTTTCTATAATTAATTTTGAACAAAACATTACAGGACCCTAAAATGTCACAACCAGGAAAATAATTTTTACATGTCATGTAAGCTACATCTAACAAAGCACAAGATGGCTCTGATACTACTGAAAGGTTCCAATCATACATCCCAAACATAATATATATATATATATATATCAAATATACACAGTGAAAAATAAAATAGAACCTCAAAAACTAGATCTACTCATGCATATAGATATAGAAAACAAAAACATGAAATATAATAAGTTTAAATACCTTTCCAACGATCTCCTTCATTCTTTAATCTTTTCCCCATTGGGTTGTCATAAACTATTTGTTCGCAAACCAAACTATTAGTTTTATGTCAAAAACTGCAAGTATACGGGGTCGTTACTTATAGTTAAAAATAGATATCATCCCACAGAGATTTGTTGGCCCCCAAATTTTTTCTTTAATTAAGCATGATTTAAATGAATTATGATATTTTAATAGATTAATTTTTGGAGTTTAATTATTATATTAATGTTAGTAGGATTTTATTATATGGTTTAGTTGTATTACAGTAGTAAGAATGTTGAAGGGCATTTTTGGAAGATCACTTAAGGTTAAAAGACATAAGGCATAAAGGAAAGGGCAAAAGGGACATTTCACATTCATTAAGGGTATTAAGGGAAGAAAAGAGTGCCTTGTACTATTGAAGAAGAAGAAAACATAAATAGAAGGGAGAAAAGGGAGAGCATGTTGTCAAAGAGAAAAGAAAGGAGAGAAAGAAGAGCAAGCTAGGTTTCCATTTTCTTAGTTTTCTAGAGAGATTTTGAAGATGTTCAAGAAGAGAAAAAGGAAGAGTAAGAAAAGAGCTTTATTTTGAGCTAAGAAACTCATTATTCGATGAAGATTCAAGGTAAGTGCATTTTGGATTCTTTGGATTTTTAGAAGGGTTTGAGTTCCTAGAGTTTAGAAAATGTATGGGTTTATGTATTCTAGGATAAATTTTATTGAATATGTTTTGTGGGTTTTCAATTTTGCAACTCTATTAAATTTAGGATTTTGCCTATGAAAAGGGAATCAAGAAAGACAAGGGGAGCAAAAGGAGAGGCACATTTGAGCAAGCTATAAGCAAGGAATTCAAGGTGGGTTACATTTTTATAATTAAGTAATAAGCCATAAATGTTCCTTTCAAGAAATGGAAATAAATGATTTACCACTACTTTATTCATGTGCATTTATTTCCTTTTTAGATGCTTTAAGAACGTGTTACATGTTTGTATATGAATTGTGTTATTGAACTATGAAATGAGGAATGGAAATGATTGTGGAAAGAATATGAAAATAATTGTTGAAAATATATTATTGTTGGATCACCTATGGCTCGGGTATTCTCAATACGCAGCGGAATGGACCATACTACACAGCAAGAAGTATAACCAAAAATTATAACACGTACAAAATTACCTCTTGACACAGATTGGTACTTGTTTGTTTTTCAGATTTGCAGACACTGCAATGTGCGAATGTCCTCTACCGATATCCACACGAGGATGAACGATCTGGGCAGTAGCTAATATGTGCTAACATGTTCTAAAACCCTTTTTGAATGTCGCATAATTTTTCTCTCGGAAGAAGAACGAACAACTAGGTCTAGGTGGTTAGGGTTTTCGTCTCTCATCTAATGGGACATAAGTTTCTCTATTTATAGAGAAAACCTAATTCCTATTCCTATTAGGAATAAGAACATCATAATCCTAAGCCCATTAAAATTATTGAAGCCCAATAAGTTTCGGCCCATACTATATCTCATATAATAAAAGCTCGACAACTTAATTCAATCTAGCCCAATAAATATATCTACATATATTTATTCAATTCCAAATAAATTAGGCCCAAGAGAATAAGCCCAGATCACATCACTCTCTGTGTGCGACCCTGTAGACTCATTTAATGTTGGCAATGGGATTGATCACACTTCAAGGCCCATAAGTCATAAGCGACCTCTAGCAAGACATTATGACTACCTATATCAAATGAGGATCGGTAATCTGATTTAACCTGTAACCATGGTTATAAACTCAGTCCCTTTGTAACACGATATCAAGATTACTCACAAGGCATGGTACATGTCAACCTTTGATTAATCATAGT
>JANVCQ010000230.1:15910266-15923302 GCA_025531925.1 Erythroxylum plowmanianum
ACTTATTATACAATATGCAAATGCACAAGAAGGGGGGGTTGAATTGTGTATTTCTTTTCGTTAAGCCCCTTCTAAAACGTTTGTTAAAAGAAACTTGTTCTTTTCACAAGAAATATTGAAAATCAAAGTTAAAAAGTATTTTTTGAAAACTCGTATAAAAACTAGTAAGATCGAAAGTTGAAAGATAAGAGAGATTAAGAGTTGAGAGATGTTGACTCAGCGATTTTTATACTGGTTCACCCCAAATCGTGGGCTACGTCTAGTCCTTAGATATCTTTCTGAGATTTCACTATCTCTCAAAACGTTACAAGTATTCTTTGTCTCCGACCCTCTTCAGGTCTCTTACAAACAGTATTCTTTCACACTTAGCCTCTACAAGCTATCTGTACTACTTTCAACTGAAAGGTTTTTTTAGTTTTGTCACAAAAAAATAGCTCTAGATTTTTTGCACAATAGTTTCTCTCAAGTATTGCTAAGCTTTTGTAACTTTCGTTGTAACTTCTTTGTAACTCGTAACTTTTGCAACTTGTGTAACTTTTCAATCTTCGACTCCGACTCATTTTTATAGTCCTCATCTTCAACTGCTTCTTGATTCTTGATTCTTGCTTCTTTCAAGAAATGGTTATTCAGTTGAGTTATGTAACTAACTCAAAACTGATTCTTGATTCTTGCTTCCGTCTGCTTTTCATCGTTTGCTTTTCATTCGTCTGCTTTTCATTATTAGCTTCCGTTTGCTTTTCTTTGTTTGCTTTTCTTCTTCTGTTTTTCTTTCGTCTACTTTTCTTCATCTGCTTTTCTTTCGTCTGTTTTTCTTCATCTGTTTTTCTTCGTCTGCTTTTCATTCGTCTGCTTTTCATTTTAGCTTCCTTCTACTTTTCTTCGTCTGTTTTTCTTCTTATGTTTTTCTTCCATCTGCTTTTCTTCGTCTGTTTTTCTTCGTCTGCTTTTCATTCGTCTATTTTTCATTTTAACTTCCGTCTGCTTTTCATCTTAGCTTCCGTCTGCTTTTCATCGTCTGCTTTTCATTGTTAGCTTCCATCTGCTTTTCATTATTATTTGTACTTCATCAAAATTATTTATGTAACGTCATTTTGACTTAACAATACTAGCCTTAATTCATTATTGTTCCACCAACAACGATCGACCAGGGACAGTTTAGAATAGTATTATAATGCTTATGGTCTTACTATCAAGTCACATACTTGATGACATAAGCCTAATACTATTCATGAAACGTAAATCACATTACATAAACCAAGGTTTTAAAAACTGGACCGAACCGTCTGATCCGACCGAAAAAAGTTTGAACCGGTTGGTGGTCCGGTTTGGTTTTACCTAATAACCTCTCTGCATAAAAATCGACCGGTTCAACCCTTTTTCGGTCAAACTGAACGGTCCGATCCGGTTTGGTCTGGTATGATCAAATTTTTTAAACTTTGCAAAATCCCCTTCCTTTCTTTCATCAAAACTTTCGCATTTATAGAATTGTTGCGAAGAACTTGTTCACTTAATTAATAAGCCAAATTCATCAAAATTATTGGTTTATAATTTTTTTTTTTTTTTGATGCTTTGTCTTCCTAAATAAGGGAGGAAGAAGAGAATTGTACTATTATCACGCTGAAAACCAAATGTCGCCATCACTTATTACAATGTAAGTGCCTATAAGCATAATATAATTTAATATCATAATTGTGCTACAAACATTATATAAATCATATTGCCACCTACGAAATACTCCAGTCACATACTTCTTTTCAACATCCCCTATTTTATTTGAGTTGAAAATCATTATCTCTCTTACTTCCGGTTACACGCGTCACCTCCACCAATACTCATTTTGAAGTACATTGATTAAACATACAAACATAAACATATTAAACTCTGAATTATTATCTGAATTATAGTTTCACAAAATATTTGTTGCTCATAAATAAATATGAAATAAATATACATACCTAGTTAGTTATACATATATTAATGCCAAACTCTAGATCTTGGTCAATATTTCTTATATAGACAAAAGGTGCAAATTTAACTAATATTTCATAAAATTACAAGTTAATTTCTAATATTTTGAGACATTTAAATGAATTCTAACATTTGCAAACTGTTCAAATTTTACCACAAAAATTTAAATAGAGTAAAGCCTTGTTAAGACGATTTATGAAAAAATTCATTTGTCACAATGAATGAATTAAGAACATCTACTGATGGTCAGTTCATATCTTATTTTGATCATATTTAAGTTAAAATTATAGTGTATGACAAGTTTACAATTGAAAATAATTTCATACATTACTAATTTCTAATTTATTTTAATGCAGTAGAAGAAGTTGATGGAAATACTTTAGATGAAAACGTAGTTTACAAATCTTTAAAGAGCGCTAAAGAATTTGGAGCTTTTGACGATGATGAGACATAACCTCCTTCAAAAATACAATTTTTTAACATTTATATTAGACTCATATTTATTTATTATTAATTAATTATATGATAATAGACATTGGTGTATTTTTATTTCAATAAAATATTTTATTTTTACTTATTCTTATAAGTTTTACTTCTTATTTATTATATACTAGTTTTATAGTGGTTCACTACCAGTTGAACCTCTAAACCTTAAACCTTTCCTTCGACCAATTCGATATCCGGTCTGGTTTTTAATAAGTCATAATGTTAGTACAAAAGTCGCATATGTCCATTGGCCTAGGGCACATTACTAACAATTATGGCTATGAATCAAATTTCATAAATGTGCCATTTTGAGCAATATGTTTACAAGATATGAAATGCATGTTATGTGAGTTTGTGGTAGTCCCCTAAGTTAAGTCAAGTGCACTTTGACTAAAGGCTTCTCCCATTTGCCTGTTAGTGGCATAAAGCTCCTTTATGGAGTTCCTTAAGGTCACGGCTACGCAAGACCATTAAGTGGGATTGCCATAGTACGTTTTATTCAGGGCTACACAGGACCATTATATGGAAATGTGTAGTGCATTCTATTTTGGACCCATACAAACCATTTTGATACGCTTATGTGTTGACAAGTTTGATGAATGCATAATTTATGTTGCTTATGAATTGCTTGATAAATGAGAATTTGGAAAATATGTGTTTTATAATTCAATGTGAATTTTTACAAAAGAAATGAATATTTCAATGGTTTTTGCTTGTTACTGATTATAAAACTATTACCTATGAACTTTAAGCTCGCCCCTAATTCCTCCCCATCTTTAGGTGATGAGCAAGGGATAGAGTGATTGAGCACAAAGCATTTCTCCAAGTTCTACTTGTTTTGTATTTTAAGTTAGTTTTTGCAAAATAAGGCTTCAGTCGCATTTTGAGCAATTCTACTTTATGTAAACGATGTATTTTTAGATTATGATGTATTGTGGCTTTTAAATGTCCATTAAAGTTTTGTAAAACTCTCATCTTATGATATTAATTAAAAATTATTATGTCTTGCTCATGATTTCTCAAAGTTTGTATATTGCATTTTTTTCAAGTTTTTCATAAGGATGAAAAGTGTGCTCTGAATTTAGGGGCAAAAATAGTCATGATCTAGGTAGAATTAGACAAAGGTTTCTTCATAGAGATGTAGCTTATCCTCTTAGCTTTCCAATGGTATATAGTTTGTAATTTTTAGACTTCGGATGACAAAGTTATGGTCATTACATGATAATGGGTGTTGGCAGTCTGCAGAACTATCCTTGACATATTTTTTGTCTGATTTTTAGTGTTCACCACGGCGAACCCAAAAGCATGCTGCTGCAAATTTTTTTAGAAGGGAGTTCGTTGTGGCGAAGCCAAAAGTTGGCCAACTTTTCCCAAAAGGTTTTGTTCTTCACCTTCAAAGTTTGCCATGGTGAACACTTTTTCCTGAGAGGTTTTTAATTATGATTTTGACCCTTTTAGAGGAAAAATCTCTCTTTGAGGTCTTCATGTAAGTTATAGATCGAGAAGAATCTTCAAAACTATTCTAAAATAACTTTAATTCGACATCCCTAGAGAAAGTTATATGTTTTATTCCAAAATATGCTTGAAGAGTATGAATAGGATATTGTACTGAATATAATTCTATATTTGATGATATTTTGATCTATAGAGCTCCAAATGAGGTGATTCTTAATTCAAAATAAACTAGAGACACTAAACTAAAATTGTTCTAAAGAAGTCATTTTGAAATTCTAATCCGAAGATTTCTAAAATCTGTTATGAATTTGAAGGAATGAGTTTGATTTTGGTGACTGACTGGTATGAACACACCACCCTTCTAGGATGCGTGTTCAAATGCCATTTAGGATGTCAAGCACGAGTCTTGCAAGGGCGGGGTGTCCAACAAATTGATGTTAGACACCACTCAATTTAGGTTAAGCTTTGTTTAAGAAAATGATTTCAAAAGAAAAAAAATTGGAAATTAAATGAAAATTAACTTAACTATCAATGAACAACCAATTAAGGCAAAGTGTAGTAATTTGATGGCCAAGGTTTAATATTAGGAGTTACTTTATCCATATTTTGCTTTCCTATTGTGTTCTTGATCCAATTATGCTTGACCCAAGATTTTTTAATGTATAATTACCCTCTCTCAAGTTGTAGTTAGTTGACCCTAATTGAAAGGATTATAATTAGTTATCCTATGTCTTGACTTACTAACTTCTCCTAATCCTTCAACAAGATTTTAAGCACTCCTATAGGTTATTTTAAGCAAATAGCTAAGATCTCTCTTCAACTATTTGGAAAGACCTGAATATTTGTTAGGCCTATTGGGAGCTAACTCTCATTACACTACCCAACTCAAATACCCACACTCACCCTCTTGGTCTATTGTATGGTATAAGGACAATAAATATGAAAAAACATCTTTCATTACATCCAAGACAACAAGAGTTTCAGAAATAGTTCAAGAACAACTCCTACAAGGTGTTTAACTACTCATAATCATGAACAATCCTATAAAATCCATATTTTTCATACTAAAAGTCATAAAGAGGAAAGAATAAAAACTAGGTAAAGTCAAGAACTCCTTCACTCTACTCTAAAAAGCTAGAAAAATTCTGAATCTTGGTGTTATCGTAACTTTTCCAAGGTAGATTCTATGTTTCCCTTCTTTGGCTAGCCTCCAAAATTCTCACTTTTTCTATTTTTAGTGTGTATTTAAATAGATGGAGGCTCCTAGGGTTTAAAGCCGTTATATATGTCAATGGGAGGATCAAACCATTTAAAATTATGTGTTTAACCTTATCTTGACAAGTTTTGCTTGTCACCCTCATGCTTGACAGAGAGGTGGTCATTTGGTAGTTGCACGATCGTGTACAGGCACGATCGTGCATTGCTATTCACAGTTTTTTGTGCTCTTCACTCTTTTGGCCATAACTTCTTCTCTAGACCTCCGATTGACTTAAAATTTGAACTCCAAGCTCCTTACATATTGTCCTTCGTCTCCACTAGATTTCTTTTTCATCTGAATTCTCTAAGTTTGACTAGTGTTGCCATTAAATCACCTAACCATATCTGCAATTGCAAATCTGATACCCACATAATTCATCAACAAGTTGCATCAATCCATCCTACAAATAGGCTCCAAAACTACCCTTAAACACCATATAATGCAAAGAAACAACTAAACACTTCAAAGATCAAGAAAACATGTAAAATATGCTAAAGATCAAATAAACTAGAACTAAAACATAGAAAGAAGCACTTAAAACATATTTAAACACACTAGAAACATAACTTAAAACACGTGTATCATAAACCACAACGATCAACATAGGTTTTCTTTAATGAAAGTCCACACAAAGATAGAACCATCATTTAAGAGCATTTTACTCATCCTTCAAATCTGCTATATGTGTGACCCATTAGGTTCCCAATTATGTTACCTACTTGAATTAACTATTAATTCAAGTAAGTCAAGAGCGGTATCTAGTAACACATCATGACCCTCAATTGACCAAAAAATCAGTGGTTTGACTACGAACCCTTCCATATATAATGTTGCCATGCAATTTGTCTTTTTGCCATCTATACCCCATTTAGTTCAAAGTATGGTCAAAGTGTCAACTCCCAATAGACTGATTATGTCATATCTAGTCCAAGTGATATTAGATCTTATCCTGAGGATCTCATTACTCTATGTATCATTGAAAGCTCTCTTCATGACAAATATCTGCTCTAGCCAAAGACTCCCCAGTAATGACTCGGATAAGAGGCCGTGGATATCATCTCCTTCTATCAGGAGTGGTGAAATTAGTTACTCAATTATCTCTGAATACCTCAAGTTTAATGAAATAAAGGAAAGAAAGAAAGAACTTGATTTGAACTTAAACTTGAAATCTAGAATTTCTGGATTGCTCTTCTTGCTCCCTCAATTGGAAGATGGTGGCTGCCTCTTTTTGAGTGTTTTATGTTCTTAAATATTTCTTAAGGCTTCTAGGGCCCTTTCTAGGGTTTACCCACTTAATTTGGTTCCAAAAATAACTCTAAAATGTTAAAATTAAAAAAAGAGTCAAGTGCTGGAAAAGCTAAAATTCACTAGAATTACTGTCTACATTCTCTGTCAAGATCTTGACAATACAAGTCATGATTGTGACCTGCTTCCGTACTTCAATTCTTCTCTTTTCTTCAATTTCCTGTTTTCATACACTTAAGCACACATCACACACCTCTTGAAACATAAAATTAAGATCCAAATCATGCTCAAAGCCCACACAAACACTTAGAATATAAACAAACACTAATAATAACATAATTCTAAGCCTATATACATGATAATCATTTAAGAAATAATCAAAAGCATACTTAAAAATCTATCAAAACATAATATAATTTACACCTATCAATATACAAGTTTTTTAATTTGGTACTTTAAAATTTAGGTATATGTAGAATTTGAAATCTATTAATACTGAATTTAAAATTCCTAATGCTAAAAAGTGTACTAGTACACTACAAGCTATCTCCAATGCTAAGGATAAGTTGGTCTCTATACAAGCTTTATTCTTTACTAATCTACGCGATCTCTTATGCATTAAAAAGCAAATGCTAAAAGACTACCTGTTGGAACCCAATTTTTTCTATTGTTTTCTTTTCTATTTTTATTTTATTTCCTTAGAATTTATTCATTAATTTAGCAAGCCTAAGTAGCAATTAGAATTTGGATAGAAGTGTAAGAAGTAAGTTAGGGTGTAATATGGTATTTAACATACTAAAGGTGCAAGGGGATATTATGTTAAATGAAGAAGGGCAAAATTGGAAGGGCAAGACAAAGAGTTGTCTTGAATAAGAAAGAAGAAGAACAAAATCGTGACAAAAGAGAAAGAAGAGAGAAAATTTGGGAAAGAAGAGAAAAGAAGAGAAAGTCATGGAGAAGAAATAAAGAAGAGGAGAAAGAAGAAGAAGGAAGAAGATTTGGCTAAACTTAAGGTAAGCTTCATCTTTCTTCTTATTTGGATAGAAAAAGAAGTAGGGAAATGAGTTTGTGTAGGATGAAAGAAGAGAAACCCATTTGATTTTACCTAGATTTTTGGAAGGTTTAATTCATGCAACTTAAGAAATGTATGGGTTTAAGTATTCTAGAATTAATTTTAGTGAATGTGTTTTGTGAGTCTCAATTTGTATTCTTTTGAATGGGAATTTTTTCCAATGTTAAAAGGAATCAAGAAAGGCAAGAGGAACAAGAGGAGAGGCACCTTTATGTAAGTTTTAAGCAAGGATTCTAGGTGGGTTACATGTTTATAGTGGAGTTGATGATCCATGAACAATTTTTATTTTCTAATAAATAGAGTTAAATGATTTAAATCGCTTTATAAATGTTGCATTTATTGCTTCTTAAATGTTTTGAGAAATTGCTACATGTTTGATACATGAATCTTGTTGATGATTTATGAAATGAAGATGGAAATGGTATTTGAAATATATTATGCTTATGGAAATCATGTTTCTGAAATGTGCCTTTTGGGAAATATGTTTACAAGTTATGAAATTCATGTTTGTGTGGGTTTGTGGTAGTCCATTTTGTTATGTCACAAGCATGTTGACTATGTTAAAGGCTTCTCCCGCTTGCCCGCTAGTGGCATAGAGCTCCTTCCCAGACTACCTTATGTTTATGAACTACGCAAAACCATTAAGTGGGTTTGTGATAGTTCATTCTGGTATTCCTGGATATTTGCAAGAACTCCCTCATGTTTATGGACCTACCTAAAATATTCTGATTGCTTATGTGTTTATGATTTGTTGACAAGTTTGATAGAATGCATGACTTATGTTGTTTATAAATTGCTTAACAAGTTGAGAATTTAAGAAATATGTTTTTTACAGATTCAATACAAATTTGCTATAACAATGAATATTTTCAATGTTTTTGGTTGTTCTTCATTATAAACTTATTACCCACGAGCTTTTAAGCTCACCCCCATTCTTCCCTACCTCCAGGTGATGAGCAAGAGATCGAGTAATCGAGAGTCAAGGCATCACTCCAAATCTGCATATTTTTGTATGTTAAGTTAGTTTATGGAAAACACAAGGCTTTAGCCATATTTCAAGTATTACTCGTTCATGTATATTTTGTATTTTGGTTTCCAAGACCGATGATGTATTGTGGCTTAAAATGCCCATTAAATCTTTGTAAAACTCTTTTCTTTTGATGTTAATGAAATCTAAATGTGTTTTGCTCATGACTTTTCAAATTTTTGCATTGCATTTTTAAACATTTCATAAGGGAAGTTTATCTTTTGTTGAGTTGTTAATTGGAGTTAGAAGTTGTTGTACAAATTATTTTGGTTTGTTTGATTCTGTGTGGGAGATCGAAGGTTTCACTGTGCTAAAGAAAAAATCTTTGGCCACGGCAAACCTTTCCTAAAAGGTTTTTTTGGCAAAATCTCATAACTTCTCTGCGACGAATCCAAATTTTCGCTGGGGCATATTTTTCCCGATATGTGCAATTGCTTGATCTAGAAACTTCATAACAGCAAAGTCGTAATCTCATCATGGCATATTTTTCCCGAAGGTTGCGATTACTCGATCTTGAGATTTCCTCACGACGAAGCCAAATGTTGGTCACAGGGAACTTTTCCCGAAAGGTCCTTGGAAATATTTTCCATAGTTTCATTGCAACAAAACAATACTTTACTGTGGCAAACCTGTCATTGCTGATAGCAAAATTTTCCTTATAAATTTCTTAGTTTCATCTTTCCTCTCACATGACCTTCTCCTGACCACTTGAAGGGTAATACGCTTAAGTTTTATGATTCCAAAGATGGACTCCAGAAATGGGGACCAACACTACTCGTAGGCAATTAAAGACCACTCTAGTCTAATAGAGAAAAGGGTTAAAGTGAATTAGATCAAATATAGAGAGAGTCTATCAAAATTTTTCTTCAATTTTATAATTCTTAAAAGGAATATCGTCGGTGTTTGCTTTATCATTTACCAAGATGGTAGAACTGATGATAAGTAGATATATTTTATCAAGGAAACTTATGGATACTTTAGTAACTTCTATGGGAATTTTTAAGTGACCTCTTCTTCTATTCAATTTATGAGTTTCTTCATTAAAAAAAAAGATCATGGATGTAGAAGCCACATATTTAGTTAAACATATGGATGAACTTGAAATGGAAAGAACTATATTTTATATAAATGCAAGGAAAGCTATAGGTTCTTAAAGCCTAAATGACTTTTCATGGTTAAAGATTAGTCCAATGGTAAGAAGAGCTAGGCTTGAATATTTCTCTATTGATATTTTGTTGAAGGATCTTAACATTTTTACATTTATCTTCGAAGCTAGCTAATCTACTACTTTTTAGGTTTTAGACCTATAGCCTAGTCTAACTTTCTCTATAAGGAGATTTCTAAAATCATTGTATATAAACTAAAATAAGCCTTGCGCTCTTTAATTAGTGATAGATGGAATGCATTCATGCAATCCAAATATATTGGCAATAACATTTCTATTACGCAGGAACTATTGAAAGGCCATTCAAGGAAAAGATCTCCATTGAATAGTTCAATTAAAGGTAATAAATATATTTATTGCATTAAATGGAATTTTTCCTTCATCAACCAGAGATTACAAAATTCTCAAGAAAATTCATTATACAGATTAAGGCATGCATAACTATAACATCTTTCTTTATGCTTGTGAATGGGAATCCTTCTGCATTGTTTAAAAGTGCTCAAGGCCTTAGATAGAGGGACCTTATCTCCCCCTATCTCTTCATTTTATGCATCACGGTATTTACAGTTATGTTGAACCATAATGTTGTAAAAGAAAAGAACATCAAATTTTATAGTAAGTGCAAAAAAGTTACACTAACAAGTTTCATAATGTTGTTTAGTCATGCTCACTCAAGACATGTGGAAATTCTAATGTCAACCTTAAACAAGTCTCAGTATTTGTTTGGTTGAGTTGTAAACACCAAAAGGAGTCACTTTATTTTGACTGCTAATGTAGAGCAAATGGAATATAGAGTTATTGGAATTACTACTATAAGAAGGAGTTAACCTTTTCTTTTATAGTTGAGGTTACTAGTTACTAAAAGGAGTATTTAATTTAATGAATGTTATCCCTTGCTTAAAAATTTTAAAAGAGCTTAGCTCCTTAAATAATAAGGATCTTTTCTTGGGGCAAAATTGCAATTGATCAAATCAATTTTCAACTATTTTCATATTTATTCGAGTTCCAATATGTTCCTTTCTAAGGGTGCATCAAATATATATGGAAGTTGATGAGAGAATTCCATTGGGGAAATTATAACTCAAATGAGTGTTATGCAAAAGTTAAATGGGCAGAAGCATGTAGGTCTAATTATAAAGGATGGTTAGAAATAATTTCAAATAAAAGTAAGAACAAAATGCAAATAATTAAAAGACTTTGGAACATATTATAAGAGAAAGAGACTTTGAGGATTAGATGGTTTCATAGTTGTGTGCTTAAAGGTAACAATTTATAATCCATCTGTCCAAGATTGGTAATGGAAGTAAGGCTTTTCTCTTGTTTGATAACTAGACAGATTATGGCCTTTTAATTAGAATTCTTGAAGTAGTACAACCTGGAATAGTTTTCCTACTGAACCAAGAGTCAATTCCCTCATTTATTTAGCTTATTATCTTTGCTAAGGTCTTGTGAGAGTTTTGACACCTTTGCTCTATAACATGATTAGGGATGGCTCCTCTGCAATATCTTATGTTTCATATGTGATTAATCCAATTTTAACTTTAAGCTTTTTTTAAAAAATAATATACACTTGATAGCATCATTAGAAAAAAACATTTTGAAGAATGCCAAATTAAGTTTCCTTTTAGCACTTTTATTATTTAATTCAAACTTCAAATTATTCTATCGTAGAGATTCAACATAAATTTTTTAAAAGATAGTCCATTATCGTCACAGTTTCATTCAGGTTGATTTTCCAACAAAATTGTCTTATAATTTGTGAAACCTATGCAATTAATTATGAAAGATATGTGAAACCCACAGTTCAATGAATAGAAAAGAAATGTTTTTTTTTGTCTTTTTGGAAGTCGGAAACCAAATTTTCAGGCGAGCCAGAATGGCCTGATCCTTGGCCTGGCCAGGGTAGGTCAAAAGCGGCTTATGGACCGTGGGTGGGTAGAAGCCAGCTGACCTGTGGATTAACCCAAACAGCCTACCAGGGCCACAGGCAGCTTGTTAGGCCTCAGTCGACCTGATCGTTTAATATATTTTTATATTTTATTTAAAAGAATTTGAAAAAGAGTTTTTTTAAAACTCCCTAACTTATTAATTATAAATTACAACATAACCATTTATAGTAATGTGTAACATCCCGCCCCCATATTAAGAGTTAGAACCCAAAAGTATGGTACATGTGAGATGTTGGGCCCCGTTTCCGAAGCCCAACAATCCATCCAGAGTCAAAAAGCGTGAGTGGGTTTCCTTGTAGGGTTGTTTCAATGAACCCTCACATCCTTTCAATCAATATCTTTGAATTCAACACCAATAGATCTCAATTTTTGTGGGAGGGTAGAAAAACGTGTTAGGAATCTATCACTTTAAGAATCACTTAATTCGGAGGTCGAACGAATAAGTTATGGCCAAAAGAATCCGATATGTTTATGTCCCTACCCATTTTGTACATGCTTTGGCGCAATTGCCATAACTCTCACCATAAGTGTCAGATTTACTTCGTTTTTGGACCATTTCAACGTAGACTTGAAGACTACAACTTTCATGAAGACCACAAAGCAAGATTCTGCATCTAGAAGGATCAAAAATAGGACAGGAGATGGCGATACAAACTAAGACGGTCAAACTAAGGCGGTCAAACTAAGACGGTCCAAAACTAAGACGGTCAAACTAAGATGATCCAAAACTAAGACGGTCAAACTAAGACGATCCAAAACTAAGACGGTCAAACTAAGACCAATCTCCATGGCTATCACATACATAGATCCTATGCAACATCACAACTTGTAATGCTCATATCTCTCACCTCTGATATCCAAAATTAACAAACTTTATATCGTTGGAAAGCTGGAAAGATCCTCTACAACTTCCAACAAAACTTTTTTTACCAATTCTACCTACATCATTATAGATTTTTCCCCTAAGTCAGTACACAATTCTATCCCTACAGAAAACTTGAAATATGAAATGTAGACTACAAGATAATAAGCACATCCACAAAAGATCTTCTTCAATACTCAGTTTATTTCCAAATCGAAATGAAGTTCACACATAGCCTCCATTCATAGCTTTAATTACATATCCACATTACTTCAAAGTCTTAACCTAAGTTACAAAAATACATTGGGTGCTCAATGTTCAATATGCTTATAAAGCTATTCAAAATTCTAGCCATTAACTTAGTACAAAAGCTCACTATCTTGGAATTTATCCAGTTGCCTTGCAAGGATCACCGATCTTCTCGATCTGCACCTGAGGAGTGAGAAAAATATTGGGTTAAGCTACACAGCTTAGTGGCTAAGATATTTATAGCTATTAGTAACAAGCCACACAATCAAATATATATGTGAATATTCATATTTGCAACCA
>JANVCQ010000230.1:15932662-15949271 GCA_025531925.1 Erythroxylum plowmanianum
TGAGGTATAACATAGTCATATTTCATCATGCATTTTCATCATTTACAAACAAGTCAATTTCAAACAAATCAATTTCAACATACACACATAGGCAAGAATTTTTCCAATTACACTATAACCATAAATATGTTACGACCTAGTTAGCTTGTAAAAATCTAAGTCAAGCTTGCCTTTCCCCTTGCTTTTGGGTAGGATTCCCTTGGTTTCCTAAAACAACCAAGGTTCTATTCAAAACAACATTTCAATAAAATTTATAAACTTAAAAAAAAATCACAAATTTCAACAAACACAAATTAAACTCAAATCTAACCTACCCATAGTCCGTCTAGGTAAGAAAAACTAAGACTTAGTTTAGAAACCCTAAAATCAATTGGGTTCTCCTAATCCATCTTCTTCCAACATAAACCTTTCATTCTCTATACAAACCCCTTTTCCTTTTCTCTAACCCCTTCATCCTCAACACAACCCATTCTTTTAATAAAGCAAGAAGAAAAGATGGTTAACCTATTTTAACAAACTTGATTTCTCTTCTTTTCTTCTTTCACCAAAACCTCTCTTCTTCTCTCTTAATTTCATTTCTCACTCTTTCCTCCCCTCAATTAACATTTTTTTCTCCTTTTAACAAGCAAGACAACATATTCTTTTTTCATTTCTACCCTTAATGAGCCTAAAAAATCTATCTTACCTTTCCTTATAAGCTTATGTTCTTTTATGCTTAAGTGATCTCCCAAAAATGTCCTTGAACATCCTTATTACATTAACACTTTAATTCCACTTACCTATTCAATAAATCCTACTAACTTTAATAAAATTATAACTCCAAAAATTTAATCTATCTAAACCTCAAAACTATTTTAAATCATGTTTACTTAAAGAAAAAAATTCTAGGGTCCAACAATTATATCCAAAATAAAAGAGACTATGGTGTCTAGTAGTCACATTTAAGGTAATTTGTCAAAAACTCCTATACTTCTTGTTAATTGAGTTACATAAGAATTAATACAAATAATGCCTACCTTTTTATCCCTACACTAATGGCTGAAATACTAAGCCCATACATACCTTATATGAATAGGCACCCACTCGCTCATACTCCATAAATAGAAAACATCAAAAATCCCCACAACTCTAAACCTATCACTTTATATACTTAGTATATGACAATGTGTAGCATGAATATACCTGCATAAGGTATCTCAATGTAAAAGCCTTGTACTTGATGGGATTATTACTAATCCTACACTAATAATATTTAGCCTCTATGCTGTGTGGAAAATATACTTTCAAATCTAAATAATCCGGAGTTTCTATAAAATTTGATCGTATAAGCCCATCATTATAGAAAACTTAGTGTAGCCCACCCTCTTCTTGTCCCCCAGCATGCTGAACTAAATGGTGCTTAGCATATTTTAACTGATGTGCCCCTTTTTCAGAATTAAAGTGGAGCATAAATCTAGTGTAAGCTCTTTGTAAATTGGCTTTACTATCTTAAAGAATTTAACCATGCTCCTATACTATTGAAATATGGAACCAGTTGTGTTAAACCAACTTGTTTTAGAGCTTCTTAATCTATTCATATGTCTGTCCTAAATTTATTGTCTTTCAATCTTTGAATTTGTGCTTTATAAGCTTTAGCATTAAACTTAAGCATTTCATGAAATGCAAGTGGAGGTAAAGCAGCCTCTCAAATTCATGGTGACTGAACTCTAGCTTGATCTCTGGAAGAGCCTTTGCTTCTTTGTCGCTTTCTTAGTTTCTTCTTTTCACTCCTCTATTATATAGCTTTTTTTCTCTTTGTCATCGTTCCTAAAAGGAAACAATGTATGAGAAAGTAAAGAATAGAAATACTAAACAAAACTATTCCCCATACTTGACTCGTCCAATCATTATTAATCATGCAATTGACTTACAAAAATAGAAAATACGTGATGAAGAAACAGTAAGAACAATAACCTAGTGATAGTCTTACTGATACGTAGGGTCTAGAGAGGCCCAGTAGTACATAGTCTTACTCTTAACTGGTAAAGAAATTGTTTTTGATAGATCCACATATATTTATATATATATATGTATGTAATATACATATGCATATTAAAATAATGAAATAAAAATAAAAATAGACAAAAAAGATAACAATAATAATAATAATAATAATAGTAATAGTAATAGTAATAGTAATAATAATAAATAAATATATATAAATAAAAATATAAAAATAATATAAAATAATTAATAAGATAAATAATACAATAAATATGTAACAAGGTTAAAAAATCAAGCAAATCACTACAAGAAAATATATAGTCTAAGTAAGAAAATATTTAGGCTAAATAACTAAGAGGAAAGTACTAAATATCAAATATTGAGGTTAAATACAAGACATAAGATTCAAAATAAAATGATTGAAAGACCTATAAGAAAGAGAAGGACCTTTTTATGTAAGATTTTTTGCTCATATCCTAGTACACAAAGTTTTCTATTGAGCTTATATCCTCGATAAGTCCCAACAGATCCATATCATCGTTGATCACCTCCTCCTAGTTCTTCTTAGGCCTTTATTTTTACCACTTACATTCTTTAAGTATCTCCCATCTTCCTACTGGAGCGTCAGGGTGTCTCCTCTTAACATATCCAAGCTACCTAAGCCTTGTCTATCTTAATTTTTTATTAATATTAGCCACATTTAATTTGTCTCTTACCATTACATTTATGACCTTGTCTCTCCTAGTAAGGTTACACTTCCAATGGGGCGTTCTCTTCTCTTCCATCACTAATTTATGACTATGCACCTGTTTGATCGTCCAAAACTACATCACATAGGGCATGGCCGACCTAATTGCCTATATTACCTTTGAGTTTGGGTGGTATCTTCTTGTCACATAAAACTCTTAATACACTTCTCTGTTTAAGCCACCTTGATTTGATATGGGAACTATATCTTCATTGATCTCTCCATTGCTTTAGATGATAGATCCTAGATACTTAAAACACTTTTCACGTGATATAACTTCTAAATCAATCTTTTTCTCCACATCGGAAGCCACCCTATGGCTCAAAAAGTTACGTTCTAAGTACTCAGCCTTAGTTTTACTTATTTTAAAGCCCTTCAAATTTCATGTATACCTCTAAAGTTTTAGGTTGACATTGACACCCTCTTTTGTCTCATCCACTAAAACAATGTCATTAGCGAACAACATACACTAAGGGTTCTAAAATGTTAATGAAATTCACAGAATATTTGGAACACCAACCTAATTGTAAAACTCGAAATACAATGAGATATGTAATAATAAACCAAAATAAGGATAAATGAATAATTAGTTACTAATCATAATTACTAGAATTTAGAATGAAATGAATATATATATATATATATATATATATAAATGAACAATTGCTAACTAAGATATGTGTAACATGAAATGGGAATAAATTTAAGTGAATAAGAACTAACTAAATGAAAGAGAAAAAATAATTTATGCATAAAATGAATGATGTAAGAGGCAAATTCACAGTTAAAAGTGAGCAAAGACAATAATCCAAATGAAAATTTACCAAATTCCAGTGCAATATGACATTTAAATTCAAGAACCAATAAGAGAAATCATGAAATTCAACTTGAAATTACAAAAACAAAAGAAAAATATGATTAGACATACCTGCAATTATAACAAAGGTAAGAAAGAAATATACAACAACAATTTAAGAAAATTTCAACCCTATTAATGAAAATCCCTTAAAATTTGAAGATAAAATAATGAAAAATGTATAAAAATATGGAAAGGGGTCTTAATTTTTATGAGATACTTAATGTTAGGTTGCACAAAGTCAAAGATGAGGAAGGAACATGAAGAAGTGAAATGGGATGGAGAAAGGCACTGTTGTGCATTATTTTAAGAACCTAGGCGAACAAGGTCTTTGGATACAGTCATGTCTTTATGTCAACCTTCTTGATTTAAAAACTCGATAACACAACCATAAGTATGAGGCATCTCAAACAGGTTGACCTGACTTTTGGCTCAGAATTTTGAAGTTAGCTAACATGGCGGTTAAGCATGGTCATGTGGAGCTATATCTCAACTTGTGTAAACTTTAAAAAACATGTAGGGGTGAAATTGAGCGTGTTTATATAAAATTTTTAGAATAGGCACACAATATAGGTGTGTCCAGTAACCATATAAGTCATAAGACTCACGTCAAGCTTTAAATAGAACACCATATCTATATCCAGCGACTCTGTTCACCTATGGATTGTTAGAAACTTAGAAATTTTGTGCTCAACATTAAGCTAATTACATAAAACATACCAACAACACATAAAAAAGGATAAGATCATTGAAAATGTTCATAAACCTAAAATAAAACATAAGCCAAATATTGATTTAACATAATATGAGCCATTAATTAATAAAATCCTAAAATTGAACTATAAATTGATCATAATATAAAGAACCAATTTAACCAATAATTATCCAATTTTTGGGTTGCCTTCCAAATGGTGCTTATTTGTTAACCTTATCCAAACATACCCATGCATAATTAAGATGAATATCTGGTTCACATCTAAACTAAAATTTTAAGGGATGGAAATTCACTTTAAAATGACCTTTTTATAGATGATTTACCTCGACTATACTATATGGAAATACCTTTTTAGTAGTAAAGGGACTAGACATCTTGATTTGGGTTTACCTGGGCACAATCTTAGGTTAGAATTGTACAAAAGCACTTGGTTGCCCTCTTTAAATTGCTTAGATTACTTAGAGCGCTTGATCCTCTGGTTATCATATCTTTTAGTTTGTTCCTTGTATAACTTGGAGTTCTTAGAGGCCATCAGTCATTGTTCTTCTAACTCATTAACTTGTAACTTCCTCTTCTCACAGCAAGTTGAAGATCAAAATTCATGAGTTTAATAGCCCAGTATTGTTTTCTAACTCTACATGTAAGTGATTTGTTTTCCTATAAACAAAAATATATAGTAGTGCCAATTGGTCTTTTATATGTTGTTTTATAGGCCTATAGAACATCATCTAACTTAACTGACCAATCTTTCCTATAGTGCTCTGTAGTCTTTTCCAAAATACCTTTTAAATCGCTATTAGCTACCTTAATTTAACCATTAGTTTGAGGATGATATGGGGTTTCAATTCTATTTCTGATGCCATACTTTTTAAGTACCTTTTCAAATTGCACATTGCAAAAGTATGTGTCCCTATCATTAATAATTACTTTAGGTGTTCCAAAGCACAAAAAAATAATGAATTTTACTATGATCCTAGCATTATTTGTAACTAAAGTTTGAGATTTATACTATTTAAAGACATAATCAACAACTAAGATGTATTTATTACCAAATGAAACTGAAAAATGACCCATAAAATCAATACTCCAAATATCAAATACTTCACATATAAGATTAAAATTTTGAGGCATCTCATCACATTTCTCATACTTAAACCTTGGAAACTATCATGCAAAGATACATATCTTTTAGTATCTTGAAAATTAAAAGCCAATAAAACTTAACTTAAGAACTATTTGAGTCTTCCTATTCACACTATGATGCCCTCTGACTAGTTTAATATGATAATGTCTTAGCATCTTCCAACCCTTAGAGTGAGATTCCCATTTTCTTAAAATTTGGTCCGCATAAATACAAAACAAATACAAATCCTTCCAAAAATAGTCAGTTAAGAATTTCTTCTTTTAATAATGAGAAAAACCTTTCGTAAGATCTTAGCTACTAAATAATTTGCAACAATGATAAATTAAGGGATTTCAGGATCATTCCTACTCTAAATTATATAGGCATTTTTCTAGGAATGTATCATTTAAGTCCTCTTCATTCAACTCTTCAAATTTTAGGTTTTATAGTCTAGATATACATTTTACTACCAAGTTTTGAGCTCCCTTCTTGTCACTAATCTCTAGATCAAATTCCTATACTAGGTTTAGCATTTGGTTTATTTAGCAAGTATCTTAATGAAAAATGGTCAATATAAACAACAACTTTAGACAACTAAATTTATAAAACATAAAAACCATTACTAGCAATTCTTTCTCCATAGTAGTATAGTTCTCTAATGCATCCATCAAAGTCTTGCTAGTATAGAAAATTGGCTAAAAATTCTTATCCTCCCTCTGCCTAAGAATTGCACCTACTGCAAAGTCACTTGCCTCACATACTAGTTCAAAAGGCAAATTCCAATTTGGTGCAACCAAAAGAGGCATTAGTCAAGTTTTCCTTATATGTCAAAAGCATCTAAACACTTTTGAGTGAAGTTAAATGGAGCATCTTCTTCCAATAATTTGATTAAGGCCTAAAAAATTTAGAGAAGTCTTGAATAATCTTTTACAAAAGCCAACACACCTTAAAAAGCTTCTAATAGCCTTAACTAAAGTAAAGGGCGATAGTTTTATAGTTTCTATCTTGCTTTATAGTTTTGTAGTTTCTATTTTGTTTTATCTACTTCTATACCCCTATATGAAATTTTATTGCCTAAAACTATACCCTTTAATACCATAAAATGACACTTTTCTCAATACAATGCTAGGTTAATTTCCTTACATCTCTCAAAGCATTCTTTCTAAATTATAGAGGAATAAACCAAAATAATCACCAAAAATAGAAAATCATCTATAAATACTTCCATAATGTCCTTAACTAGATTATAAAAAGTGACCATTATACAACTCTAAAAGGTAGCAGATGCATTATACAACCCAAAGGGAATCCTACTATAAACGAATGCATTGTAGGATATGTGAATGTTCTTTTTAATCATCTAAAGCAATAGGAATCTATAAGTAGCCCTAAATTCCATCTAAAAATTAGTAGTACATGTTTCTAGCTAGTTGCTTTAACATTTGGTTTATAAAAGGAAAGGAAAGTGATATTTCCAAATAGCATCATTCTACTTCTTATAATCAATTCACACCATCCACCCAGTGACATTGCCTATAGGAATCAATTTGTTCTTCTCATTGGGTACTACCGTCAGTCCTCCCTTATTTTCTACAACCTGCGTAAGAGTCACCTAAGAACTATTTAAAAAAAATAAGGTAAATCAAACAAGCATCTAATAGTTTAACTACCTCTACCTTTACTACTTCATTCGAGGATTCAAATCATCCTCTATAAGAATCTTTAGTGTAAAAGGAGGGACTAATTCCTCTAATGTTACAAAAGGAAAACATGAGTAGTAAAGGAGTCTCACTGTTGATACCTACATAAGTATCAACATGTAGTAAAGATCGTGTAGTAATACATAAACTGGATGGATATAAGAGGAAAACATTTTGTGCTCACTGTTGCACTACCATGAGTAGTAAAGGAGTCTCCCACCTAAAAGGACTAGATTGTAGGAGTCAAGCATGTGTCAACTCCACCTCTACCACAAAGCACTACACCATTAACTCATCCAACCATACTTACATATATAGAGTAATACATAAATTGGTTAGTTGATAAAGATCGTGTAACATTTTAGGTTAGAGATCCTTCCTCTATTGACGTGATCCATAGAGTCTAAAGGGTTTGTAAAGCCTAAGGAGCAATGGAATATAAAGAGTTGGAGTGTTAGCACGATGATTATGAGTCCAACAATGCAGATCTAATGGAGCCAGCTGGAGAGGAAAGGATAAAGGATATAGTTATTAAAGAGACAAAGGAACTTATAATGCCATCTAGAGAGTAGGCTAATGTTCTAATTGTTATTAATAGAGCTATGGACAATCAAGATGATACACGGACAATGATCATTGAGTCATCCATTAGGAGCCTAGTGAACATGATAAATTTTGATGCCCAAAAGGCCTGTGAAAGTTAGTGCTTTAGACATCATTACAGATACCTCAACTTCCTCTAGAGGATTGGCTTGATATTATAATTTTGTTTTCAATTTGTGATATTGATCTTTATTATCTGTATATATATATTGGTACTTTTTTCCTTTGACTAACATTTTTTCATATATCTTAGAAATTCTTAACCATATTTCAATTCAATGTAAAGGAATTCCATATAGACTTGGACCATAGGTCTTGAATCAAAGAATTTCACATCCTCTAATATATCTCTTTCACCTTTGCGTTATTTTTATTATTCTTATATATTTAAAATATTGAAAATAATATTTTCTTAAGTGTAAGAGAGGGATTAGAACTTTATCTAATTTTATAATACTAGATACAATTATAAACTATATCAATCAAATATTTAAAATTTCAATTTATTGCAAATATATTTATTCTTTTTATTGTTATTACTAATATAAAAGAGCATATTTTACTGATATAAAAGACCATATTTCTTTGTTATGATTTTGTTCTCTCTTGCCTTCCATCTATGGATGTCAATAAGTTGGACCAGGAACAGCAGGGTGGCCTATGGGCCGACCCGTGGCAAGATGGACCACGGCCGGACAAGCTGACCATGCCCATCCTTACCTTTTTAAAAAAATATACAAAACGATGTCATTTTTGTCGTTTCGATTAGGTCATAGGCTAGATTGGGTTGGTTCATGTTACCGAACTATTTTGGCCTATGGCTAGGTCAACCCGGGTCAAAGTTAGGCCAGGGAGTTTATAGTTTCTTCTATTCGCCTTTTTCTCTTACCTTTTTTGCCAATAAGCTCAAATGCAAGTATATTGCACTCTCAACCTTCATTCAATTAGGTTAAGGTTAGTTTTAAAAAAGAGGGTTAATTCTGGGTATCAAGTTCATATTTATAGCAATAGGAAAAAAGCAGCGTTTGTGAAGGCTTGTGCGGTTGGGCTTGGGCGTTAGGCACGCAAGCAATATGAGGAAGAGACTATCGCAAGGTAATGGTCAATGACAACAATATGTGAGTCAGTAAGGGAGAAATGATGGTAGTTGGAGCAAGGTTGGGAGTTGTAAGATGTCAGATGGCCGGGGATAGAGAGGAGAGAGAAAGAGAGAAAAACCATTCTTAAATTTGTCTAATGTGTGCTTGCAACAGTTAGATGAGATAGTAATTTTGTAGAAATTTCAATTGATAGGAGGTAAGGTAATGTTGGGATGTTGAGCATGAGCAACTTGAACAATTGCTGATTTTAATGAAATCGAGGGATGAATCACCACATCAAGTAGAAGTTAGTGATCAAACAATAAATGATGTGAAGAAGGTTTATGATAGAACTTAAGATTTGAATCAGGAACTCACCCATTCACCGTTTATTTCTTTTTGCGAACTTCACATGCTCACAATTTGTTTTCTTTCTCTTGTCTTTATTTATTACTTGTGACCAAAGAACTCTTTTTCATACTTTTCTTGTAGGCAATTAGGTGGGTGGTTGCAAAAAGTTCAATTTTTTAAAATTTACGGCACTAGTCAATAGTCAGAACAAGACGATATCATGCGAAATTGTCGTATCAATCAGTACCGATTGATACCAAAAAGTTATGTTTTGTACTATTTGTCAGTTGATATTGGCCATTATAGTACAAAACTATTAACATTATAGATGTTTTTTAAATGATATCAATTTTTACTTTAATATCGTTTTCTCGTTGATGGGTCCAGATACCACTTTGCGATCCCATAAGGCCATACAAGGTAACGGATACAATTACCCAAATATAGCCCCCACTCCAGAAGCCCACACTCCCTGAGTGGTAACTGCATTTTGGATTGAACGATGGTCCCATTCCTAAATTATTTTTCTAGGATTCGAACTCGCAACGTTGGGCAAACCCAGGCCGTTACCTGGTGGCTCTGATACCACTTTGCTACCCTGTAAGGCCTTACAAGGTAACAGATACAATTACCCAAATATGATACCACTCAGGGACCCTTACGGGCACACAGGGAAACTATGACACCTCTTTGGTTAACCCAAGGGTTAACACCACTCTAAATAACCCTTACTGGTTACATCATCGACTGACCAAAGTCAGATTGGAAGTATGTATCACTACGTAGATAGTTCCAGATATCGAAGCTAACAAACCCTCAGCACCTGTCCTTCAGCTTACACGAGCACAAATGCTCTCGCCTGTTAGGAACCCTACTTCACTCACATACTCTTACTCGTTATTCCCCATTAATGCTTCTGACTCAAGGCAGTGGATATGTTTAGATGCAATAGTTCTCATATTGTCATAGACTTTCTGTTACACAAGATCCTCAATAGAGGCGAGTGTAAAGCATACTCATCCTACATCTTAGGCACTAAGGAAACATGATTACTCAAGGTTTGAAGTTTTCATAAATGAGAAGGGAGTTAGAAGAAAATTAACTTCTTCATTTTTTAGTAAATTTTAGGGTCAATTTTCAGTGTCAATTTTAGCGTATATACAACAAAGGCAAAGCCCTGCTTTTATAGGAGAAGCTAGGGACTAAAAGGTAAAACTACCTAGAAATAAAATGATTACACTTCAACAAAAGTAATCTAATAATTTACCTAACCTTATCAAAAAGGAATCTACTTCTACACAAGTCTTAAAATAAACAGTAGGAAAGACTAAAGATGAATAAGAAGATGATAAGATGGAATCTTCAACAGTGTTGATGATGATATGCGGGTCCATCTTTCATCATATTAGTAGTTGTCTCAAAAGGCATTCTTACTTTACAAATGTAAAGTAAGGTCATCGTCATCATCTGTCAACTCCATGTCTCGATCAATCTGTTCAATAAGTTCATGGATGTTGGTTTCAGCCCAATTCGATGGCCATGGGTCAGAAACAGAGGTGCCTGGTGAACTGAATTCCTCTAGTTATGGGCTGGATTCCACTGTAGGCCTATAAGTTGGACATGGAATAGGTCCTCCACGAATGTGGATATAGCGATCATGAATAAATGTCCATTCACTCACAGGTGGAGTTCTAAGAGGATGTCTTAGAGCAGTTTCTCCGAAATATGGTCCTTGTGATGTACAGAGAGGAGAAATGTTAGACCGTGCATGTTGGTAGTATTGGTCTAAAAGTGCATAAAGTTCTTCAATGGCAAAAGCTTCTTCATTAGGCCAATCAACGAAGGTACGTCAATACTGAATATGGCTGATTGTGCAGAGCATGTTAGTATCAGTCATACAATAGGGGCGATGCAGCAGGTTAACCATATAGACATTTTTGTTGTCCAATGTTGCATCCCAAAGACGATGTCGTGTTAGTTTAAGAGACATATCAATATGCCATTTAGCTAGAGGTTCGAACCATTCTAGAAATGTCCAAAGGAGTGAATTGGAATTGGTTAGATCGGACAAATGGCGATAGACGTGCAAAGGAGACAAAGCTATTGAACAAGTGAACAAAGTAGCTAAAAACCAAAGATGCCAGAGTGTAGCCTTATCAAGAAAATCATAAATGTGATAAATAAATTTGTAAGGAGTAAGCATGTCAAAGTGACTAGGTTTAGCAATAATGTCACGATAAAGGAAGGTTAGATGCATGTAATAAAACAGACTCTAGTAAAGGATTGGAGAAAGAGTTTCAACCGTTGTATGTTGGCGAGAAAACCATGGAGGAAAATCTTTCTTATACCTGGCAAGTCTAGGAAACTCCATAAGCCAAAAGAGAGGAATGGGAAGTTTCAAAGAAAAGTAAACAAAGAAGAGTGGCTTGTAAGGTCAAGAAAGATAATTAGCTAGGATGTTCTTATGACCTTTCAAATGTCAGACACTAAATTTATAAGATGAGAACCACTCTTGCCAGCGTAATAGTTGGCTATTGGGAATCTTTTTCCCAACCTGTTCCAGAATTTTAGGGAAAGAGGTGTTGTCCATTTCAATGACAAAATGATAAGGAGTGAAGTGGATAGTGAACTTTTCTATACCTCTTTTGACAGCGAGAATCTCCTTATACGAGATATGATAGTGACATTCAAATGGACTGAAAGATCTACTAGCATGTCCATAATAATGTCATTGATCATTGATTTTTTCTAGTAATACAGCACCCCAGTGAGTGTCACTAGCATATGTTTGAAGGACACATTGTCCTTGTTCAAGAATCTTCAAAGGAGGAGGTTCCTGACAAATATGCTTGAGATACTTGACAGCTGTAGTCTGTTCTTTTCCCCATTGTGGTGGATTCTTTCATAAGAACATAGATAAGCATGATGTATAACTTGCTACATGTGGTATGAAATATTTGATGTAGTTAATAATTCCAAGGAACTGTTGAATTTGTTTCACAGTGAGAATGTTCATCCAGAAATTGCAATAGTTCTTTAGCAATATGTGAACCAGGCTGATAGAATTCATCCTTGAATTGCAAACCCATAAATTCTATTTCTATTGTATCAATAGTGCTTTTTGAGGTTGAAAGCATAATACCATATTGTTGAGTAAGGTTCAAAAATATGTTCAGAAGGGCCTGATGTTCCTCATAAGACTTTGAGAACAAAAGAATGTCATCAACATAGATCAATGCACTATTGAGGATAGGCTTATAGAACTTCGTAATAGACTTTTGAAGCAGCGATTGTGTGACTTTAAGTCCAAAAGGCATCACAATCTATTGGTCCTGAGCATTGGGAATGTAGAATGCAATCTTGTAACGTTCTTCAGGGTGAATAACCAATTGCCAAAATCCTGCTTTAAGATCAAACTTTGAAAATATAACGGCTTCCTTGAGAAATAATACCTATGTACTGATTTTAGGCAAAGGAAACTTGTCTTCCTGCAGGAAAGCATTCAGAGGTTTATAGTCTATCACTAGACGTTTCTTTGCACGTTTTTGCTCTATACGTTTGTTGATATAGAACACTTGACAAGCCCAATCCGACTTTGTGGGCTCTATCAATCCTTGTTGTAATAATATGGCACACTCATCTTATGCAAGCTTTAAGTCGTCAGGGTTCACCCCCAAATGTGTGACTTTTGTAGGATTAATATCCTTGTTTTTCTTGAAAGGTAGACTTATGAAAAAGCCAATATTTTTTCACAAAGAATATGGATGAGTAAACTATTCATGGGAATCTAGACAGTATTCCAACAGTTTATCTCGAAGTCTAGTGTAATGTGCAGGAATCTGTATAAGTTCAAACACATTTTTTATGTCAGTGTATAGATTGAAAAGGATTCAATACCTGAGGCTTGTGGGTAGGATTTGTAAATGTTGGGCTTTACAGTATGTATCCATTTCAATCAGAATATCTGGGCCTTGTAGATTGCTTCCAAATACTTTAGTCCAAATTGTACACTAAGGAAAGAAGCGAATGCCAATTCGTCTTCTTGTAATCAACCCAATTTTGAAAGAGTTACTATTAGCGGCAATAAAATACTCTTCATGTGAAGTCCATGCTTTCGATGATAAGATATTGGGTTTCATGATCGTATGACTGGAACTAGTATCCATAAACCCGATAGCTTTAATGGGCCTGTCATATTTATCTTGTTGAAATAACTGGATCTGGACATATGGTCATTGTACAGGTGTACGATCAATCTTCATTCATGTCTACTGTAACATGTATAATGAATCATCATCAGTAAAGGTGGATGAGTTTGATGATTTTTCTTCATTTGTAGACACAGAGATAGCAAACTGTGTATCATTGTCCTCTAGAGATCGTTCCTCAAGTAATTCTTCAATGTGATTATGAGGATGAATAGGCATTAGTTTTTCAAGTTTCTCTAAGAACTTGGCATTTTTCATGGTTGCCTAAGGACATTTATTCGCATAGTGCTCTGGATTTCCACAGATAAAACATCGAGTCTTATTTCAATGTGAGGATTTCTTGAAGAACCTCATAAATTTGCACTTTTTGCTTATGATCTTCTTCTTGAAGTTTTGCTTCCAAGGCTTCTGCCTTTCTTTCTTTCTGTGGAATGTTCTCCTTTGGTAGACTTGAGAAGAATGAGTTTTCTTCTTGCTATGGGACTCACAACTCTTCTTATCTTCGCACTTTATCCGGAGATAAGGTTTTTTGCAAGCCTGTTTCAGAACTGGACCTCTTTTGAGGATATTCTTAAATAAAGTATGTTGATCACGTAGTTTGTCAAGAGACGCTAAAGCAAGCTAATAGATTTCTCCAAGAGAGATTGTTGACATGTATCATTATAGAGAAACCATGGTCCGTTGAAGTTCAGGCTGTATTTCATCTGGAAGGGATGATATAAAAGTATATCGCAAGTTACCATCATTCCATTCATTCAAGTGATAATACCTATCCGTCATGCGTTTGTAATGCTTTTGAATATCACCCTTATCAAGAGAATAGCATTTCATCGTGAAATACTCCTGATGGATTTGCTTATCAATCAACTGGAAGTCACCAATAAATTCTTTGTGAATTACGTCAAGTAGTGCCCCAGCAGCTGATACTTGTATGTACTAAAGTCATTGATACTCATTTATATGTTGCCACCATTCTCGCAAAGTACTAGTGAACTGAGAGGTGAATTCAAACAAAATATCTTAAAGAGAATGATTAGGTATGGTCATTTGTAAATCAATCCATGCATCGAATTCATGTATTTGATCCCTCCATTTCTTAAGTGGAAGATCATCGAATGTAAACCAAGGACTCGAAGTAGGCTTGGTAGTCGACTGTGCAGCTGTCGTAGCTGGTGTTGCTTAAGGTGTTGGTTCAGGTCTGAAAGGTTCAGTACCTGTGGATTCAGCTTCACTGATTTCTAGTTCTTTAGTATATTAAGGCATAGTCATCAGAATATTGGATAGTTCTAATAAGTCAGCAAAGTTGTCTGACCTGCTTGATTCGTCTGATTCATCAGCAAGATCTGATGATTATTGTTCATTTGAATAACTAGATGGTGTTGCAGAAACTTCAGATGTACCACTCTGGGTATTAATACTTTCTTCTGACTCTGATTGAGAGTTAAAATCTTCTGCAAGAGGTTTAGAGGTTAGAGTAGCTATGCACTCCTTTTGTTTAGCTTTATCCTTCCCAAGAAAAGAGGTGGAAGGTTGTATTGGTGGTGGAGATATTGGAGGAGTATTGATCCTTAATGGCTTTCTCCACTGTTCAATTGGTTCAAAAGGTGTATAAGAAGATGACGCTTCTGGAACCTTTAGAGACTCAAAAACTCAAGGTTTAGGCATACGATCAGATGTAGACTTTGACTTTGATCGTCAAGGTTTCTTTGGAGTTGTTTGAGGATGTATGTACTGTCTAATCAAAGGGTAGTTGAATTTAAATACCTTTGAGTAGTTAGCTTCTTCTGGATATTTTTGATACATAGGAGATGGATATGATAGCTGTGTATTTGTAAAATCCGAAGAGGATGAGCCATATATCTGCTTAGATTGAGCTGCATGCATATTAGCTTCCATTTGCTGTACAATTCCTTGTATCTCTTGTATCTTACGAACTTTAAAGTCGAAATCTGGCCCCATATAATGGGCCGAGATGTATTGTCGAAGTTCAACATCAAGGCGTTGAATCTGGGGTTTGTAAGATCGATACATCGTTTGTCAACTTTCTTGTGCGTAGCGATGTTTTGTTAACTAATTCCATCCAACTTGGAATCAATCATTCTCAGAACTTTGTTCTAGGCTACTGCATTAGATGTCTACTAGTTAAGAACTTCATTAGTTGGATTTGATGCAAGTGTTCCTTATGAAGTAATTCCTGATGCTCTGATAGAAGGGTTATAGACAACCCGCTGTGATTCATCAGTACTCCTAGAAAATTGAGGAAAGTCGTCCTCATATGGACCTGTCATCATACAGGGTAGAGGAGTAAGAGTCATAATAAGAATTGCTAGCTTAGATCTGTAAGATTCACCAGTAAATCTGCAAGGATCTGACTTAGTAAACACAGACGATCGGAGCATCTCTCTAAGAGACACTGGTCTGGATCTTTCTATCATGGATAGACCATTATGAACATCTGGATCTTTATCATATCTAAGAGGATGATAAGGTTGATAAGGCTAGCACCGAGATTTGGGTTTTTTCTTCTTTCTTCTCCGTTGATATCTTGGATCATCATCATCTGTATCTGACTCAGGATTGAGACAGATCTCACAATCTGGTTCGAACATAGATGGGTTGACATCCCATACAAAATGTCTACAATGATGACTAATATAGACAGGATCTCTATTAGATTTGAAGTAACGAACAGGAGGACCGTCTTTACCTTCTGTATGAGAATATATGGGCTAGATCTTTAGGCTTTTGGCCCTAGAAGATAGATCTGGTGACAGATCAGTGGGCTGGATCATCAGGATAGACCCTGATGTTGAAAGACTAGGCATGTCGTTGCTGGGCCGTGTATAGATGGATTTGATTGAGCCAAGTCTCAATGTCTTCAGAATCGGAGGAGTTGTTGTATGAAAAGAGTGTCGATGAGGCGCATGAACTACCTTCTGATAGTTAGTAATCCATTATGTTGTCATCAACTTTTCAAGCTCCTGCAAAGGCAACTGCTTCAGGATCTGGATGATAGTAGTATGATCATTGGCTCAATCAGCAATCATGTAAAGTGCATCCGAAGTAAAATTTGGAAAGTTTATATCCAAGGCATGATTCTATAGACGGTAGATCATCTAGTGATGTAAGGTAGTCATGATGGCTTCTGGATCTTGATCTGCTCCAGTGATCTGGATCTGAACTTGTAGACGTTTAGACAAAGTGGCATCATCCAACCTGATGTTGAAATCAAGTGCTATGGTC